>JAPYYT010001001.1:0-54441 GCA_030522565.1 Ceratosolen corneri
CCGCAACGACGAGGAGCTGAACAAATTGCTCTCCGGGGTGACCATCGCCCAGGGTGGAGTCCTGCCCAACATCCAGGCTGTCCTTTTACCCAAGAAGACCGAGAAGAGCGCTTAAATTGCTTCTTTGTTATTATTATTTTTTTTTTATTTCAATCAATCGGCCCTTTTCAGGGCCATCAAACTTTTATAACGTTGGAAATGAATTATTGAATGTCGATATGAAGCAAATAGAATTTTCTATATAATATTTGTAATGTCAATATTTTAATTTACGGTCGACAGTATTAAACTAGTAATTTTTTTTAACTTTAATTAGTACGAATTGTATATATTTGTAGAACAACGATTAAAACTAATTTTTGTATGTAAATTTTTGTATACGTAGGAAATAAGGTATTTATGTGTGTTACAAAAGAAAAAAATAAGTGTCTAATTTGATGAAATAAAAGGAAAAATAATGTTAGCAATTGAGGATGTTTTGTAAAAGAGGAAAATGGAAAAAATCATTAGTAAATTTGGTTGACTATTTACATTTGTATCGCTTATTAGTTTAATAAAAACGATTATGTTATTGATATTAAAATAATGTTTATTTAAAAACAAATATTTTGTAAAATTGCGTGTATAATTTTAATACGAAAGACACTTTCAAAGTCTTATTATTACATTTATTTTAATTCATAATTATTTATCAGCTTACTGATCATTAAATTTGTACACAACTAGACAACTAATTAATTGTCGGGTTTCATATGTATTTCATAATTTCATAGAAAAATAAATATTTTACAGTCGATTTAAGACACTTTGTATTGATCGAAGTTTTGTAATCAGTTCATTACCATTTGCTTTACTAAATAATGTTGTCAAGCATTTGGAAATTACATCTTGGCATCTCGTTATAATTTTCCTTCTGAAATTATAAATAATTTTATTATATTCCAATCAGAATTTGAAAAATTAGATGGTTTATATTCCGATTTATATGCATGAAATATAATTTTTAAATTATATCATTGAGAGACTGTGATAAAGATTCTTTTACTCAAAAAATTTCGAATAATATCAAATTATTAATAAGCGGTAGTAGAATGTTGCGATGCATTAGGACAATAATGTAACAGATGTATACAAGTTTAGATTAAATATTGTGTCGGTTAAAAAGCCTAAGTTGCAATGAAGTATAAAAGTAATTTTTTTACCTTATGAAGGTATTTGTAATGTTTGAATTTGTGATGAAATAATTCACCAGATTTGCCGTTGATTCGATTAAATGAAATTCATTTCCTTCATTAAGCCACGTTCGATTATTCCCTCCAATCATCCTAAAATGACAAATGTTTAATATCACATTTATATACGTGAATTTATAGTTATAATATTTGAATTTTTTGCAGGCTAAAAATATTATTTACTTGTCATAGTAATCAAGGAGCTCTTCCATTGGTATACTAAGTTGCAAGAAGCACGTTATTATGTGATTATTTGATATTTTCAATCTACAAGCTCTTACTTCTAATTCTTTGATCAGAAAATCTGTAACAAAAATTACATAGAATCACAATGACAATTGTTCGAGTCTGCTTATGTTAAAACATATACTTAGCTTACCTACTGGGAAGCAATGTGGTGTTCCACAATATTCTTGACCAAGAAGTTTTATTTTACTCATAACAATAGCTATTTTATCCTCCGACGCTATCGAGTCATCCTTTAACTCTGATTAATAGACATTATTAAGAAGTTTAATTAAAAAATATAGTACAAAATCCAACATCTATATATGAGATTTAATTAGTTCATACCAATTTCAATTATATTTTTCCAAATTCCTTGAATTAACATTATGTCTTGATGTCCAGAGCAATGAATTATCGCTAACTTACATTCCCATAATTGTAGTGGCTCCGCATAGTCTTCGTAAAGCTAGAGGACATAATTATGTGGCAATTATTTTCCTTCGCACTTTTATGAAAAATACTCTCAGATTACAGAGAACTACTTAAGTAACAGGCATATGTAAGGGCGCGCGCGCGCGCATATATACCTGAGTGATGTCCAGCAGTGTGGAATTTAACCTCAATTTTGCATCACCAACGATCAATGAGTCAAAAAGAGCTTGTTGATTGCATATGGTATCTAAAATCTTAACAGAATACGTTCAAACCAAAACGTCATTTTTTCAAAAATAGATGACACATTTACGAAGCTGAAAATAATTTCCAACCTGTTGTTGGATGCGAGCAACCTCCACTTTATCTTCGAGCTCCCTTAAGAAAACTCCTAAATGTGGTGCATAACCAGCCTCGTCGCTACGCATGCACACTACAGCTCGTGCCAAGTACTCGACTCGTTGTGGTAGTGAAACGTCAGCTCTGTGAAGTCGTTAATAAATTGCGTTAGAAGAAGGTGATTTTCTTTTTGTCACGAAAGAGCCGATTTTATTACAAGACTGTAAAGAAGCAGCAAAATACAATCTTATCGTTGAATTCTTATTTCTTATTCCGACAAATAATTGTCTAAGATATTTCAGCATTATAAAGGTCACACGCTATTTTGTCAGAATAATATTTTTTTGTTTAAGGAGAAGAAAAGAGTGCGCAACTATATTAAACAAATGTGCTTTTGAACTTTAATAATTAACGCTCGAATAGAGTTTTACCGTTCTCCAACGGTCGGTTAGTTACTAACCGACACTTACCCAACTTTCGTCGCCAGGGAGTACAGGATTTTCGCAGCTGCTGCGTGATTCTTGTTTCGTTCGTAAAACTGCCATAGCAATTCTGGCGCATTAACGCGAATGAGGTACATTTCTAAGGATGGCGTGGCCAGGGCAACCAGCTCACCGTGAAGACTCTTTTCTATCATCCAAGCATATACGGCTGTATGAAGAGTTTCGCAGGGAGAATGTAACGCTTCTTCGATAATTTCATGCATCTGCGGCGGATAATAATTTTATTGTACAAGAAATTAATTAATTAATTAATTAATTAATTATAATTAATCTATTATAATTCATTAATCTACATTTTTATCATAACTATCAATCTTGTACGCTTAAAACGTCATTGATTTATAATCAACTTAACTCGAGTGCAATTCTTTTTTATCGTTTGGAATGTTATAGGCTTTTTTGAGACGAGAAATTTTAAGCGACGAGGAGAAAATTTAGCAACAATTTGCAAATCAATAATAGCAGCCATAGTGGAGAAGCGACAAATTGGTTGGATTTGAAAATATCATACATAACTGAATTACCGTTTCTTTTGCGGAAGCAACGACAGCCATTGAATTCGATATGCTTTGATTGTAGATATAATCGAGCATGGTGGTAAATTCTTTGTAAATCTCTAATCTGAATGTAAAATTAATTGATGAGTTCGAAATTGAATTGCAACTATTATTTAATTGCCGAGCAAATTTTCCAGCCCTCTTACCTTTTCAAATACGCGAAATTGCCCTCTTGATCTTCGACGGGCTCGTTATTTTTATAAAAATGGTAGGCGGCATTATTGGGATCAACGTTTTCCGTGCAGCAGAGGCACAATTCCAGTACTCCTTGATAAAAATGACAGGCCACAAACTGTTGACAAACTGCGGCGACATTTAGTCTTGGGGCAACCTCCTTGCATAACTAAAAGGCAGAGGATTTTATTTCTCAATGAACGCTGAGAGAACACACAGGACTTTATAACAATGCCAATTAAAGAATATGACGAACGTAACCTTTAAGGCCGATTGAAGATAAGACTCCTTTTCTTCAAGATTCGTACAGCATTTGGCCTTCAATATAATTTCATTTGCCTGCAACAATAATGGGACATGACGTATCTTCAATTTAACGGGCAACGACTCTCAATTACGCCTATCGCCGACATCATACGTACTTTTGAACAAACGGCGTCCTCGCTACGATACAGGTTCGGGCAAATTTCACGTAGTTTCGCACTGACCGAGTCGACGGAAGCATTGTCGCCTAAATAACTAAAATTCAAAAGAGTCATCGGTACGACGAGAATTTGGATGACACGTTCTCGAGAAAATCAATTCTTACAAGCTATTCATACCTGTCAATTAAATTAATTATTAGAAGGGACGAGATTTCATGGCCAATTAGGATGAGATCTCTGAATGTTGCCGTTGAAAATTGATTCACTTGATCTTTAGACAAACAGCTAATGATATTGTGAAGCTGATTTTCACAAAGTACTTTCCACAATCCGAGAATTTCGCAGGCATGGGTAATGAAGATTTTCAGAGCATCCAAAGAATTTCTTTCTTCCACTATTGGCTCTTGAAAATGATTTGCTATCGTACTGTCAAAACCATCGGTGATACTTCTTACTGCGCTATGCCTAAAATCATCGATAGCTAATTAATTAACATTATCTTAAGATTTACGTTTAAAAATCAGCAAGGTTGCCAAGCACAAGTTTCAATGCAACACTCCAATGGACTGTAATTTGTCACATTCCTGGTGGCCATTGAAATCTATTGCAATATACGTAACGTAGAAAAAATACATCAAAATCAACACAATCAGCCCAACGAGGACAATTTTTAAATCTTTTCTTTGGCCTTAATCCAATGCACTCGCGAGTTGTCTAATTAAGGCAACATCACGCTCATCTAATCGACACCTTTTCATTTAAATTACCGCTGCAACATTTGCGTAATGCAGTATCCAAGTTTGTCAGTTTGCGCTGATAAATATAATCGGCTCATTGGCTTGTCACGAAAGCTTAATAAAACCTTAAAGCAGCATACCGCCGCCACTAACATTTCGCGCCTCGAGCAATGACTTGCGGGGTCAGGGGCCGGGTTGCTGCTGCTGCTATAAAAAAAACATTGCCCCAATAACAATCCACTTACGGCTTGGAGATGTGGGTATTCTTGTTGAGGAAAGATCGAAGAGCTTGCAAGTGGCCGAGGATCCATCCGACTTGCGTGGCGTTCACGGTGCTTAGTATTTGGATCTTGCTATTGGCATTTTCTTGCTTGATGCAGCGGATATTCCAGATGGGCCGCAGTATTCTGCCGATGTAGAGGTACAGGCCGCCGTGCTTCGCCGAGAATTGCTGGAGGGCGGCGTCGGCGTTCGGGCCTGTCTGTAGCTGCTGGGGGCTGCGCAGAAGTTGCGAGCGCGTGTCCAGGAATTGCATCCGTGGCGTCGAGGTACGCAGATCTGCGGGCAACAACACTTTTATCAGATAAGAAGGCCAGCAGCGCTCTTTTCACGAGAGATTTATTTGGCGAGTGAATTTCACCAAATCAAAAGGAAAAAAAGAAAAAAGAAAAAAAGAAAAGGAACAACCTAATCTTATCGCTCCTTTCACTCTTCTTTCTTAATTGCATTAATTATCATTGCTGCGGCACGTGACATTGCAATCAAGCAATCGTAAACCAGTTAATATTTCACGCGTCAAATTGTTCGATGAAACGAAATTTTACTTTAATTTAATAACTTGAATTTAATATTTGCATTTTACTCCTCGCTCAATTGCAAACTAATATATATAAATTGACAACGACAGACCCGTGGTAATATTTGGAAAAGAAGTGTGCGGGTCGGTTGACTGAAGTGCTGCGATTCTTTGTCCGCCATATAAGAAGAAAGCTCTTGTAGCCCACTCGGCTATCTGAAAGAGAGAAAAAAAGGAAAATTTGTTGTTGTTGTTTTTTTTGTTGTTTTTGTTGGGACGATGTATTTGAAACATAAAGAATTTATGAAATTACTTGGGCATTTTGTGAACTCTCTAGGGTAGCGAGAATAAGGCATGTGGCACAAGCTTGCTCCGGTGATTGGGTCTGGAAGTAAGCTCTAACGGCTTCAGTATCGGGACCCCGTTGTTCGAGAAGAAGTTGTCGTAAAATGTCGACAGGCCGAACCTGAACAAGTACTATGGCGCCCTAGAAACAAGTATTCTACAATTTTACATGTATTGCGAACGACACGCACGTTGACAACAGGCTTGGCTTTTAATATCTTGGAAGGGAAGAAAATACATCATCGCAATTATTAAGTGTTTAAAGTATTAAGGTATGAAGGCTGGTAAACAACAAATGTCCGTTTGGAGACGTTGCTTACGTATTTAATTATCGAACAGTTTTAGTGTCTCATTCGTCTTCGTAAGCGTTATCTTTAGACATTTTTTGTTATAAAGTAGAAAAGCTAGTGGCAGCCAGTCACGATGAAATCATATGGAAATGTAAGAAACCTATGCCTATGGTCACCTTTTGCGCATAGCGCATTCTTGCTCACCTGTCTCGTCAATATTATCGCGCCCTCTAATCGTCTTAATTACTATTCAATGAAATACCAACAAACTGCTTTGCCAATGAAAGGTACATACCTGAGCCGTGAGGAAGATGAATTTACGAGGCGGCTCCATATGCTGGCGGACCAAAAGTGGAGGATCACCTTGGGCTCCGCATTGCTTTTCAATTTGAATGGCAGATTCACCAGGAATCTCGGCCAGTGCCCATACTGGACTGTCAAGCGGTAAGATGCTTTGCGTTTCGGCGAGATAATTTGAAAAGGGATAAGCGTCGTTACTTAAACACCACGCGCTCTCGGTATCGCCGCCGCATATTAAAATGAGGGTTCCTAGATTAAAATTTTTTACATTGCGTTATTTTACCTTTGCGAACTTTTTATATTAAATTAAAAGTGCATTCTCTCTACGAGCTATGAATATTTGAAATAACTTTGTAATATTGAAAAGTATTATGTGCTCTTCTTCAAGGCGATTTTCATTTGCCATGCGTGCGATAGAAATTCACGGCTCTTTGCATTTATAAAGGTCATTATTATAACATTACAAATACTTTTATAATTCGACTCAAATGAGGGTTCAATTTAATTCCAAGATTTTGCATGAATGGTTTCGATTGTAGGACAAGCATTTAGTCGACAATATTCCCATCTATTATAGAACACGCGCACGCACAATACTTCATTGATTTCATCAATAATATTTTAATATATTAATACATTGTTTCCTTCTCTTGAGCAACGTTTTCTCCAAAACAGCAGATTTTAATTAACGTAAAATAATTACCACGTGAGATTTTGTTACATTTGTTCTACATTTCTATTTATATCAACGAGAGACAGTAATAAATAGTTGTTTCACGTTTCTTTGCATTTGTTTCTAATGTAAGCGAAAGATATCTAACGGAAATTAAAAAATCACCTTTTCTATAGTGAGCCATTTGAACTTTTCGTGGCCGCATAACAGGTGCATTAGCTGCATAACCAGGTGGCAATCTGACATGAATAAGTTGCAAGCATTGTGGCCTTCCCATAGGGTTCGACGCAGACGTACAATTGAAATAAAATCTTGTACCCGTTGCTGCAACAGCTACTAAATTCAAATGCAGCGATTCTGATTCATTGATAGCTGAAATACTGACAAGAGGTCTGAAGTTATTACTATCTAATGTTTTTACAACGTGGACCGAGTTTTGTACTAAGGAAGCCTGAGACATTGAAGTAGCTTTAGAAGCTCCTCCGCTATCGATATTCCATACGGTTATTGTTCCTTTATCACCTAGGGTATAGAGTATATTACGAGAGTCATCAACTGAAATTTGTACTATAGCTTCTTCTTCGGAAAGGGCAACTGCGACAAACGACGGTATGAGAAATGAAAATGGACCTTCGGAATGATTGACTTTTTTACAACGTTTCCCAAACCAACTGCTTTCCGCCTGTAATATTGTTGACGTGTTAATATTTGCCCCATAACGTTTCTCACGTAAAACGTACCTGATAATATATTTCATATAATGAGCCATTCCTTCCACCAAGAAAAATCCTACCACTATTTGTATTTGCAATTGTCGTTATAGCAATTCCATCGGTTGTTACAGTAAAAATAGGTTCGGGCACCAGTTGCATTTCGCCTTGTGTGCCTAAAGCAAACATTTCCTTCATCAGTTGGTCAATTAGAAGTAAAAATAGAAACTTTTTTATAATTAACTACCATCTTCGTTATCTGCGAGTGTAACACCTAGAACTGTAATTTCCACTGTCGTTGTCAAAACAAGCAGATATTTAACATAGCTTTGGAAAATACCAGGCTTTGGCTTAACAAGTCCTACACTGATTATGGTTTCATTTAATCCATCAAAATATGCAACATCGGATCTAGAATTTAACAGCTAATTAAAACTAAATTCCATAATTTAAAAAAAATTTTTAACAAATTGATTCATACTCGTTTTCATACGACCAAACATAAATATCGCTATCTATTGTCAACCACGCTTTAGAAATATCTGTGAATAAGCCCATCATACAATGACACTGCATATCTGTATTTCAATTATTCAGGAAATAACAATTATAAAAATAATAAAATGGTTGTGCCTCTTGGTATTAATTATTTTAACGAAATAACTTGAAAATAAATGAGTAGATAGATTTATAAATATTTATCAATCTCATTATCGGGCAGTGTATTTAAAATTTAATACAAATACTCAATTGTAGTAGGCATTAAAATAAAACACATTATTATGATATTCTTACAGTAAATTATAACTATTTTTATTTATCGAAAATTCAAAATTTTTAAATCATGCTATCAGAAATACATGCACTATGAATAATTTTTTATAAAGGATACGACCAAAATGTTCCATAACTTCGGATGGTAATGGTATTTTACTGTGAGTTCTCATTTGATTAATATTAATTAAGCTCATCGATGCACCATTTAAATTTGGATAATCATAAACATCAAGTCCACTAACCGTTGGTCCACCTTGTAAATTATATCGCATAAGGTTGATCAATGAAGGAAAATTACTGTCGGCGACAATATGTTTGTCCACCATTTTTCCAGCCATTTCCAAGGCATCGAGGTGAATCTTCATTGGTTCCATTTCGGTTAAAGTCATACCACTTTACGTTATTATTACTATAAAGTTTAATAAAAAAATTGACAAACATTAGCATTACTTTTAAATTAACATTATTCTTGAACCAATGACATAATTAAATTTAACATTAAATTATTTCGAATCCAAATAATTTGATACCAATTTCAAGCTAACTGGCTTTTAATACACCCTTTGACAAGTAGAATTGGGATTACTTTACCGATAATTTCATTCAATATATTGGTTAATCGTTAAATTAGAAGATTTTACATGTATTTTATACATATATATATATTAGTTTAATACTTACATAATTATAAACAATGAAAGTCGTAGTTTTAAAAATAAATTCAGTCAAAATATCAAGGTAACATTTGATTTTAAAATATTTACATCATATGATTAAATTACGAAGTTAGCATTGAGGTTAATTTGAATAAACATTTTAACTTTAAAGCGCAATTACCGATATAAAACTTGTAAAAGGAAAGCACTCATCTCTATACTACTATCATTATAACGTTCAATTAAGAATTCGACAATTATCAATAAAATGGTTAAAATAACGACGTTTAAAATATTCGGATTAAAAGTTCAATTAAACGCCGGGAACCGGGACCGGCTGAGCAACTGATGTTTTTATGTTGATGATCATTCGATCCAGTTCCCCTTTCTAGCACGTTCTAACGTACGAATTATCTTAATATAATATTAATAATAGAAATTCTCTTTGCACAACGGACTTAAAAATTAATAACAATTTACAAATTGCAATTACTTAAAGTTACATTTAAGGTTACGGAAATTAATTATAATTAAGGCACGCGTGCTGCCACTTCCGGTATATTTTATATATGCACACATGTCTGGCATCTAATAATCGCCCGTGCATTCAATGTTTTTATCGATTCACTTTTATTGTATAATTCTTATAGAGAAAATACCGAATCGTATCGTCACAATGAATTGTTATGAACGCGGGAGAACATTGTATAGAGAATGTTTTGCATAAAACTCATAAAAAACGTATTACGAAGTGAACATTAATAAGGGTTTTTTAATATATAATTTCTTGCATTTATATACATAAACGTTAATTTGAAATAATCGACAGAGTAATGCTAGATTTTGGAATTACTCGACATACTTCAACAAAATTAATACTTCAGATAATTCTGTATGTACGTTTTAACAAAATCATATCATTTTTTTATGTTTAATTGAAATCATATAAATACTTGGAAATCGCGGTATAATATCGACCAATTACTTAATAATTTGCCGTAGTTGTTTGCTAGTTTCGTTTCCCGCGCGTATACGAGCTTATGGGCCAATAGTTTAGTGCACATAAATCTTGTATTCTGTTGAGGATCAATATAAAAAAGTTTTTAAAATTATCCTTCGAAGCCACCTCGTTTCAAACGAGTTTGTTTACGAGGAGAGAGAGAGAGAGAGCAATGTCCGTTACACGCATTGCTGCACGTTTTATAATATTGCTACATGTCGCTGCGTTTATACTTTATTCCAATTGTTCGTATTAGCCGAGAAAGACGAATAATTAGAAATTCTTGGAAAAGCATAATCACGGAATTTTCGGCAATAGGAAAGGGAGCACTCAAATGAATATTGGAAATGAATAAAACAACGTTGTAATGAAAAAGTAAATTATGCCGGTCGAAAAATTTGTCAGCAATTTAGCTATAATATAATGAAATATTAAATAATCCGAGGGTTACTTTTTTATTTACATCGCGAGTCATAATTTCATTAAATCAACGACACTGAGGTATTATTATAAATAAATTATTTGTTTAATTATTATTTTCAATGAGAATTTTTGCACTGTAATGTTTAGGCGATGTTTTAATTTTTTTAACATTTCATATTTTCATAATAAACATTTAACAAGTCTATTTTTCTCGTACCATTAGCATTTAAAGGATTAAACAATTTATTAACATTTAAATGAAAGCTACATTTTAGATTTTAATAAAATCTACCGTGGAAGTGATTGGGAATATATACAATAGGATTTTGTCTTACAAGCACTTATTCTGACATTCAGCGCTTTTATATTCATATAAATTTTTACTATTTAAACATCTATTTAAAAATCACACTTAATAACTATGGAATTATGATGAAAAAGACAGTTGTAAATTTCGAATTTTATAGGGAAATTTTATACAGCTTAAATTAAAATCATGTAAAATATTTATTTACAAATTATATTGCAGAAAAATAATTTAAAAGCTTATTGATTTAATCTAAACCAAAACATTTATTAATTTAAGATTTTTTTTTATTTAAAATAAAATCAAATAACACTAATTTTTTCTTGGAAATTTGCACTAAAATTTTTTTAAAATTTTGAAAACAATTTTACAATTGTAAAAATATGTTTACAAATATTAACGTAATTCACACATGAAATATGAATCTTTAAAAAGCTTCTAAATTAATTTTCTTTTAAATTGGTTGTCTATGCATTAATCATTTTTCAATTAACCAGAAAGTTTTCTAATACTTTCTTTTGTATGAATTGCAATAAAGTAGGTTTGATTGATAACAAATTTATTGTATTTAATTATTCAACACTCTATCATAATATTTAAAGACATTTGAGATTTTAAGAAATATCATTTAGCTTAAAACAAGAAAATTTTTATATTTTTTATAATTTTTATTAATAAAATGCACACATGTATACAAAGGTCAACCACCCGTCACCTTGAAAATCGAACTCTTGTTGGACGTACCTTTCAACTAATTTTTACATTAAAAAATAAAGTAAAAAAAAGATAAAATTTTAATGTTATAAATTAAAATAAATTGATATAATAGATTTTTTATAATTATGTTTCTAATCAGTATAAAACAAGCAATTTATAGGAAAAAAAAATAAAAATTTTAAAAATATCTAAAGTAATAAAATCTGTAGTCTGAGATCTGCTTAGAGGAAAAATGTATTTTTTAACCCCATATACTGTTTATGAATATTTATAAGTATTTGAAGGTGAACAATATATTTTCTGAAAAACCTAGAATCGTTTGTTGCCTCTTCAGAAATAGAAAAAGGTAAAAATTTTTTTAATTTAAGATATTTCAAATGTAAAACTAATTTTTGATAAAATTTGACATTATTTTATAGTATAATTATAATGGAAGTAAACTTGTAATTGAATTGTTTTCTCACTTCTATTTTCAATTCTCACTCAATAAATAGTTGTTTATGTTTTGAATACATTTGTCACTTATATTAGGTAGTTTTTTTTTCATAAAAATGGCAATGTATAATTTTAATCAGTTTAAATATTTGAAATTATTATTCTTAAATTGGTATAAAATAACATATTTTGTTAAAAATTATATTTTAATATATTGCAAGTGTTCAATTTAATTTTTTTTAAATTAACCTACAATTTTACATGCACTACTACTTTAAATGTTATATTTTCCTTGTAAGTACCTTAACAAATTTTTATGTTCTATCGTTGATTCAGTACTATTTTTAATTACTTACGATACACATATTATAATGAAAAAATGTTCTTACAAACAGTATTTTAAACTTTTTTAAAAACATAATTGTTTAAATTGTTAAAAATTGATTATTTTTATAGAGTAATATATTCGTTTATATTTGAGAATCGTGATAAATAGTTATGTACATTTAATAAAAATATATGAATTATTTTTTCAATTATATCATATAAAACCATATTACTAGTTAAATATAATTTCTTATAAATATCACGACTGTATAATTTACATAATAAATATTAAGATATATAAGTAAATAAAATGTATTTATTAAAAATATAAATAAAGAATTACTTTATATTTGTGTAATAAATATTAAACTTTGTTAAATATATAAGAAAAATGAAAACATAAAAAATTTCGAATGTACATTCGAAACTTTATTTATAAACATTACAACTGCGTGAATGGATTAAAATCTTTACAATGTTTCCATGGCAGCTGCACTTTCTTCAGTATATTTGCCCTTATCTTTTCCAAGCGCAGCAAGACGACCTTTACCTCTTCTATCAATTATTTTTTTGCGATCTTTATCCATTTTCAGTTTGACAATAACAGTCTATAAATTAAAAATTTAAATTTTAATTTAAGGTTGATAACTTACATTTCGAATTTAATTTTTAAAAAATTTTACAAATCAGTGCCAATTTATCTGCAAGGATTAAACAAAGCATAAAATTTTTATCAACAGGCAGGAAAACCCTGAACGAGATTTAAAAGTTATACTTTACGTTTGAATCTCTGTGAATGGTTTAAATCATCATGTGCATAGTTGTCATATTTATAATAAATGTTTATAACAAATTTAATAAGTAATTACCTTGGAAGGATCAATTCCAACATAAACACTAGCACCATTCATTTTTTCTCTTTGAATCCTCTCAATGTATATGACAAATTTTTTCCTGTAAACTTGTATTACTTTTCCAACTTGTTGTCCTTTATAATGGCCTCTTACCACCTATAAAAATGAATATTTATATGGAATAAGAGATTGAGCATAAGCATACATGTTACTAAAGAATTCAGAAATTAACGTTTAAAATCAGTGCCAATTGTTCTGCATTTATTAAAAATCACAATAAATAGGAATATAATGATAGAAGAATCCTCAAAATCATATTCATGAATATACAATATCATAATCTATGCGATTGGTTTTAATAATCATTTCAAATAACAATTTAGTTATATTATGAGAAACTGATGTTATTTGTATTTCAATAGAATTAATCAAGGACTGTAAAGATTTATCGTAAAATATAATTTAAATGAAATTCAATTTTCTAATGGATTTTAAGATTATAAAATTATTGTTTGTAACTGCATAATATTTGACATATAAAAAGTAAATATTTCAATAATGGTTATTTAAAAATATTAATTATTATGTTAGTATTACCTGAACTTCATCATCTTTGCGAATTGGCATAGTTCGAACATTATATTTTAATCTGAGCTCCTTTGAAAGAGGTGCTGACATAAGTCTTCTTCGTATATGAGATGGAGCTGTGAAATGTCTTTTCCTATTTTTCCTTCTTGATGAAGTTACCAACTTATTGAACTTCATCTTGTTCGTCTAGAATAAATAAATATTTAAATAAAAATATGTACACACAAAAATTTTCCAAGCATGTGAAAATAAACATAACCTCAGTTGAACCTTGATAATCAATATCAATTTTTTAACGCTAATTATGCAGGAACAACAGATTGAAAAGAACAAATATAAATAGATCGTCGATAAAAAAATATCATTACCTTAAAGGTAACGAACAAAAAATGTAATTTTTATTCCTTATATCTATATTAGAAAGAGGCTGTATACTCTTTTTAAATTTGTTAGATTGAAAAATATGCTTCAATACACGTAACTGAATATTATAATACTTATTTTATTACATTATTGTTAATAATTATTTTAGGATGCTTAATAACGTTAAGGATTTTTAGAAAAAAACTTACCAAAAATAGGTCTGGCTCTACAGCGAGAACCGGAAGATCATACAAAGCTTTGAAAAAGAAACTAATAGTTTTCTTAAAGCTGCATTTACACGAATAGTAGATTTATATTAAATTTGTCCACCAATGGTTGAGAAGTTAGGCAAGTGTAAACAAATTTTTAAAATTCGTCTGCTCAAATTCGAATGGACTTTTCAAATTTGTAATACCGACTGTTATAACTACATTCAAACGCTCCGGCAAAACACTTTTATTTTCATATTTAATCAAATTATCTTCATTATCAATTTGCCAATTATTTAAGCTTTAATGTATATCTTTATATTCGAATTTGAAATAATTTATTGTATTTGACTTTATGCATTTTATTGAAAATTAATTTTACGGATTTAAATTTTCTTTTTATCTTAATTATATGAGACGATACTTTTTAAATACTGCAGCAAATTTATGAAATTTATATTAATGCAAACAAAATATATTAATTATTATTTACTTACTGTATCAATAATAATTGTACAATATAAATATGTAATAATTTCTAAAAATTGTCTATTTTAATGACTTATTAGTTTACTAAAATTAAGTCAAATTCCAAACATATCAAATGTTCATTGTAATTCAATTAAAATTACATACTGGATTTTTTCAACTTTTGATCGAGTTAAATGTATATAACTTGTTGCATATAAACTATATAAAATAAATGTATATAAATGTATATAATACTATAAACGATATTTATAAATATAATCATAAATAAATAAATTAATTATCATATCTATCAATTCAATATTAATTATTACTAATATATGATGTTGTCACTTACGTATTTCTGTTTTATATCATTAATTAATCTTTGAGTTCCTTTAAAGAAATGAAAAACAATGTTTGAAAATGGTGTAAATTCTTATTCTATATAATATGTCTTAAAAGTTCATAAAACTATGCCCGGATAGCTCAGTCGGTAGAGCATCAGACTTTTAATCTGAGGGTCCAGGGTTCGAGTCCCTGTTCGGGCGATTTTTTTTACTATAAATTACTCTTTACTTTTTTACTTTTGTTTATCATCGTTAATACCACATAATTGAATTTTTAAGGTCTAGATGCGTAGTATATTCATTTTTAATTCTGTCAGTTACAATTCTTGACTATTGTTAAGATAAAACTATAATGACAGAGATATTAATGTCCGTGCAATTTACTGGTCTTCGAATATTTTATTTTTAATTTAATTGATAATAACTTTAAATCATTGAAAAGGGATGTATTATTTGATTATTTTATTTATTATAACATATTTTCTAGTTTTAGTATTAGAGCAATTGATTATATTTGTTAAAAGTAAAAAGTTTCATAAGATACTTAACAAGGATATAACAGTTAAAAGTCATTTAAATAACTGTTCACATATAGAATGTTTACAAAAATTAGAAATTCATTAGTAGTCAAAAAATAGTTTATTTTTCTATTTGCTAATTGACAACAGACTCTATAAATTACATATTACTATAATTTTATTTATAAATTTGCTTAATTCTTACCGATATTTACATTTCTAATCAAATGTTCTTTAATCTGAATGTAATATATAAATGTTATAATATTTACATGTACATAAAACTTGTTTACTATATTACGTTTCCAGGCCTTTCTACATTATATTACAAGAATTTTCTATTTTTATACAAACGAATGAAAAATGCTATAGTATACAGTGATTTGAATCGGTTAAGTCTGATAGGACACACAAATTTTCAATGATTTTTCATTAAAATATTATCTTCATATCAAATTTCAGTTGCATAATGAGTATGAATGAGAATTGATTTTCTCTGTTAGTTTTATTCCATAATTTGTTAGATCGAAACAACACCAAATTTTTCATTTTATAATTTATACAGACAAATATTCACTGTATATCAGTAAGAAATTTCTCTCTAGAAATCACTTAGTTTTATAAAAAGTTGAGTACTTTAACAAAAAATGAATAAGAATAGTCAAATTTGATATCACTTAAATAGGAACGTGTTTATTTTAAAGTGATGATGTTACAATGCAAAATTTTTAAGAAGTTAAAGTACTATTTTCTTCATAATGTCTATTGTGATTAGCATGGAAAAGATTTATTTATTCATACATATGTATTATTTAATTTTTATTCAGACTATATACATTGAATGACTTATTTTTCATTTTCTTCTGTCTCTTTCTTTAGCAGAAACTCGTTTAAAGTCTTTTCTTCAGCTGAAAAAAATATTTGTACTTCTTAACGAATGATAAAATATAATTTAAGATGAAAATTATACGCTTATAGACTTCTTAAGATTAAATTCTTAAGAAAATATTAATTATTATAGCATTTATAACGAAGGAAATTTAAAATAAATTCAACATTCCTTTACAACATTACATTAAAAATTACATTACATAAAAAATAAGTTTATGATATTATTAAATTTGTGTTTTATATTCATTGGCTTTATGAATGTGTATTATGCCGATAAAATAAATATTACTTAATTTTATCTAATTAATAATTATTTTTATTTTAAAGATCTCTTTTTATTAATGAAAAAGCCTATTATCGTTAGGAACAAATAAGTAGATACTTAATTATATACCTTTACGAAGAATTAATTTCTCTTCTGCGAGCTTAGCTTCTCGAATGGGTTTCTCGATTTTTTCGATTTCCCGAAGTGCATTTTCCTTCTTTGAAAATCTTTTCTGATTGAGCATACCATACAAAATGCCAACTGTCAAGAAACTCCATCTACTGAACTATTTGAATAATAAATAATACACTTAATTTTCATAATATAATATCAATAATATTAAATTTCTTTTTCATAATATTATAGACTTTCAGTAAGATATAAAATAATGAGATTTAGGTTTCTTTCTGTAAGTATTTTTATGGAATTCATTTTAATTATCACTCATCGTAACATTAGTTAGAATATTTGAATAATTGTTAAAAGTTAAAGTACGAGGTAGAGAATTTTATAAAAATATTGATTTTCCCATAAATTTCATACGAAATTAGATGTCAAAAGTATCTGTCTCTAAATATTACTGTAAAAATTGAACAAAAATATAAAAAGGTGACAGTAAAGATTTTTCCAATCATAAATTGTTCAAGCTTTGATATTAATGTGTCGTTTGAAATTAAATGCTGCATGTTAAACAAATAGGAAATATTATATAACTCATTTGTACCAAATATAAGTCCATCTGATGTGTGATTATATGAAAAATTTCAATGAAAACCCTTTCGAGTAATTATTAAAAATAAATTCATTGCGTAAAATGTAATAAATACCTTAATTAAAGGGGAGACATTAACAGGTCGTGTCTTAAGCTCGATATTCGACATTTTTGTTGTTCTAATGACAAAAAGTATGACAGAGGCTGGTCCACTTCTGTAAATCAGAGATCAACGAGTAATAATGATCGTCTTTCTATAACCTCTCTATGTATCATGCGAGCGAGGACACGAAGTCGACATATGCAAGAGCAAACAAAATAATGATAAATGGGTAATAATAATATTTATTTTTATTCAAGGCAGATGAAAATATTATAACAAGAAGAAATAACAATTGTGCGAAAATTGAAAGAATAAATATATAATTTTCTCTATTCTTATAATGCTTTTCATTAATTTCTTGAAATACTAGGAATGACATTTACATTAAATTGTAATTTGAAATTTATAACAATTTCAATATTAAAAAATGGTACAAAAATCTAGAATAACTAATAATATTCGATCGTGCCATAATTAAATTGGTTAAAGTAAACTATAGCGAGTTAGATTATTGGTAAATATAATTGTATTCTTTGGTTTGTAATTAAATTACTTTTGAAATCGACGTTTCATTTTTAAGATCAAGGGAATCAATTAACGTTCATTTTATCTCTAAAATCAGTGGATTTTATAGTTAATTAATTTTAATTTTATTTAAGTTCAAGCCAAGTTTTAAATTTCATTTTAAAACATACTCATTATTAACAGAAATATTTTTTTCCCATTTAAACCAAATTTAACAATTTAACTTATACTTCCGATTATCCATTTTTTTTTTCCAAGCATTATTCTAAAGCTCCATAAAATACATATAAATACATAAACAAAATAACACATATTTACTTGCAATAAATCTTAAATTTATTATAACAATCTAGCAAATAAAAAAAGGACAGAAAAATAATACAGAATGTTGTAAATGTAAATGAAGTAAAAAATGTCTTTTACAAAAAATTTTATTTCAATAGTGCTTAAATAATTTTTTGTCGTTTATTATTTCATAATTTCTTTAATACTCTTCGGCACCTTCTCCTTCTCCTTCGGTGGAGTCCATGCCTACTTCTTCATAATCTTTCTCCAAAGCAGCCAAGTCCTCGCGAGCCTCTGAGAACTCACCTTCTTCCATACCTTCACCAACGTACCAATGAACAAAGGCTCGCTTGGCATACATTAAGTCGAATTTATGGTCAAGTCTTGCCCATGCTTCAGCAATTGCGGTAGTATTTGATAACATGCACACTGCACGCTGTACTTTAGCAAGATCTCCACCAGGAACAACAGTTGGTGGTTGATAATTAATGCCAACCTGTACAGTTAAAATTAAAGAATTTATATTTATATGATATTGAAAGTGTCAATCACCATTAGTTGAGCATATTTATATTATTATTTTTTAAGATATTTAAAATACAAAATTGATTTTACAAACATATTACATTTTATGATGAATACGTGCCTTAAAACCAGTAGGACACCAATCGACAAACTGGATGGTTCTCTTGGTCTTAATGGTGGCGATAGCCGCATTGACATCTTTGGGGACAACGTCTCCTCTATAAAGCATGCAGCAAGCCATGTACTTGCCACGTCGTGGATCGCATTTTACCATTTGATTGGCTGGCTCAAAGCAAGCATTTGTAATTTCGGCAACGGACAATTGCTCGTGGTATGCTTTTTCGGCTGAAATGACTGGTGCATATGTTACGAGGGGGAAGTGAATTCGTGGATAGGGCACTAGGTTAGTCTGGAACTCGGTGAGATCTACGTTCAAAGCCCCGTCAAAACGAAGTGACGCTGTAATGGACGACACGATTTGTCCAATCAAACGATTCAGATTTGTGTAAGTTGGACGTTCAATATCCAAATTACGACGGCAAATGTCATAAATAGCTTCGTTATCTACCATGAAAGCGCAATCGGAATGTTCTAAAGTCGTGTGTGTTGTAAGAATGGAGTTGTATGGCTCTACAACGGCGGTAGAAACTTGCGGAGCTGGATAAATTGCAAATTCAAGCTTGGATTTTTTGCCATAGTCGACGGACAGTCTTTCCATAAGGAGGGAAGTGAAGCCAGAACCGGTACCACCTCCAAAAGAGTGGAAAATTAAGAAACCTTGAAGTCCTGTACATTGATCAGCTAGCTTGCGAATCCTATCGAGAACTAAATCAACAATTTCTTTGCCAATCGTGTAATGACCACGGGCATAATTGTTCGCTGCGTCTTCCTTGCCTGTGATCAATTGTTCTGGATGGAAAAGTTGGCGATATGTTCCAGTACGTACTTCATCTACAATTACAATAAATTTTTTTTATTCATTTTATTTATTTACTCGTGAAGATCGAGGGTCGGTTAACAATTTATTTTCCAGTTTCACTGAAGAAGGTATTAAAGCTGTCGTCTCCACCCCCAATAGTTTTGTCTGATGGCATCTGACCATCAGGTTGGATGCCATGTTCTAAGCAATAAAGTTCCCAACAAGCATTTCCAATTTGGACTCCAGCTTGTCCAACATGAATTGAGATACATTCACGCTAAAAACGCGAAAGTAATTCGATTAAAACCAGATAACAATTCAATGTTTTAATTTAGGATTCGAATAGAAATACTTTAAAACGCGAAAAAATGAATTCAAGGCAACACTTAAAACGGGCATAAAGAACGAAAAAAATATTTTTTTTACAAGTAATAAGACGAGAATATTGTATTAATAAATTTCGCGGTAATGTGCAAATAAATTCACTTTCTAACCAAATTATTCAATTGATTATCAATTTGTGGCATAAAAATCTAAAAATAGGATTAAGCATCAATGACATTGGCGAAGCTTATCCATATTTGCACATGACATAATTTCCTTTTTTCGAGATTTTAAGTACACGAAACGAAAATGGGATGCATGATGTCATAGTTGCCATATAAGGATATACTTTGTCTTTAGTCTCACCCCACCAGTCTAAAAAAAGTCAATACGAACTCGAGTTTTATCCGACTACTTTCACCCGACTTTTTCATCAATGGAAGGTACGATATTTGCGACTCTCAATCAAGCATTTACGAATACAATAAAGTATCATAAAACGTGCGATTATTTCAATTATTCAGATGAGTAATTACCATTCTGCTAATCGATAAAAATATACACTTTTAAATATATTCTTTAAAACAAAAATTTTAATTCGCAAATAAGGTGATAATTAATTTATCCTGGTCTCCCAAAAAAAAAATTTTACAAGCTGCGCGCTTCGCAACCCACCCACCTCGCTCAAACGCCACGCCGCATTGGAACCAAAAGAGCTCCAGGATATAATCGCTTTCAGGTGGAAGGCTTGAAGGACTTGAAAAATAATTGAAAAATAAAACCCTTCTCGGGCGTCGAGATTTTCGCGTATGCCCTACCTACATCCTAACGGTGGTTTAAAAAGCTCGCTTCATTGCCAGAACACGAGATATATAAATAAAATCGGCCCAACAATTCAACATAATATGGAAAATATAATGCAAATTTTCAAGGCACATGCAATCAATTCAATGAAATTCTTAACGGCAAATTGCATTACTTATTTACGCGCGCGCGCCGTAAATCACGATCTTTTATATAAATTTTAAGCTTACTGAAAGTGTAATTTTACAATGTTTAGCGAGTGGCTTGCAGTCAATTACAAGCTAGTAATCAATAAAAACAATATAATATTAATGCAAATGTCTCTGTCTCTAGCTTAACATTGTAATTACTTTTAACTTCCCTCTCCTTTAAATCCAACCGAAACCTCTCCCAATGACAATATTCCACGCAGAAGGGATGCAAAAAAAACTCATCAAGTACTCAAATCGTCGATATAGCTGGCCGGCCAAGGCCTCGTCTTTTTTTTTTTTTTTTTGTTTCTAGAAAAAGTATAAAAACGTCGCCCGCATGCACAATATCCGCTAAAGGAAATATCCGATCGATAGTAAGAGCCTGATGAGTCATGTATTATAAGAGGGCGGTGCCGGCCGGCGGCGGGGCGCTCGACCGTTACACGCAAATTGGCCGTTGCAAGCGTCCTTGGCGCACAAAGAACGCGTCAAGAGGAGAGATGAGCCATTCGAATCTCTCATATTATCGCGAAATGCTGATAAGGAGAGAGAGGTCGATTAAAATATTAAATGTCGACTTACCATTTTGATATAGTTGGCTTTTCGTGGATTTGAGAAAAAAAGACGATCGAAGTAAGCAGCGAAAGTCGGTTGTCGGTGGAAGCGGGTAATGCAACTTCCTCAAACGGCAACAAATCGACTGTGACGCGGCAGGACACGCCACGAGCCTTTTATATCGGAGGAACGACGCAAGCTCATTGGTCAAGACTACGTTGACAAAAATACTGGATTGGAGGAAACTAGACTGCAATGCGCAGTGACACTGCGCGCCTTGACAACCCGATGTTTATTATGAATTTTTCGCGAATATTATATTTATTTTATCACGCGGATCATATTTTTAGCGTAGAATTAGATTTATTTATTCGATTAGGAATAAAAATTTTTTTATCATTCGGTTATTGGGCTCGTTATTTGGTAATCGTTATAATTGTGATAAGCAGGGCTACCAACGAAAATGTTCGTTGCGCTTGTATTCTTATATTTTGAAAGTAACCCCTGTGTTGCCAACGATTTTTGATGTGGCAGTACTGTTTAAAGGCATGCCTAACCTAAATTGAACGATGTCTTATTATTGTAAACATAAGACCAGTGGGTAATAAGTTTTGCAGTGAGCATTGATGCACATCTGTAAATTTAAATGAAGATCGATGAATGCTTAAGTAAACTCGATTCGCTCTAGAGCTTAGAAATATTTGCTGGATTTCAATAAATTGTAGGCACATTAACGACTAAATGTAAAATAATTGTTACAACGGTTGCTGAAATTTTTAATGGCTTGACTCCAACCTTTTGCCTTAGCTTTTATACCGGTTAAAAATGGAAGAGCATCCTGATTTATATAGACTCCAAGGTAGCAATAGCACTGAAACTGGTGGATTGATTATTGCCAAAAAGAAACCGTCGGATCATGTTTTTAAGAAACCGCAGATATCTATTTTTGGACTTGACAAGCTTGCAGAACAAAAGCGAAGAGAAAATTCAGCGGATGGTCATTATGCTAAAGATAGGAGGTACAGAACATACGCGGAAGAAACTCCAACTTATACGGGAGGAGTTGATAGAACGGCGCAAGAGAAGTTAGAGGCAAGATTAAAACATCAGAGATTTGATAGAAACGTTAGAAATCGAGATCAAGATAAAGATAGGAGGAAAGATAAAGATAGAGACAGGGATAGAAACAGAGAGAGGAATAGACACGGAGGTAGCTACAGAGATAGACATAGGTATGGAGATAGTGCTAGGGATAGAAGTAGCCACAGAGATTGGACACCGCGTTTTAAGGATGAGCCTCAAACTCCAAAGTATAGAGTAAAGGTAGTCAAAGATTATAGTTTAATTTATTAATAGGTCATTTAATTAATTTAACTTTGTAATTTAATAAAGGATTCAACATCTAGAACTAATTGGGATGACGACGACGACGACGAAGAACCTAGGAAAAGATCGAGTTGGGACCATCCAACTCCAAATTTATACAGCAGTAAAGATATAAGGGAGAGTATTAGAAGCGAATTTACACCTTCGTATAAATATAATATTTGGGCAAAGGACCGTAAAACAACTGGTGCCACACCATTGGTTGATAACGAAGAAAGAGAATTATGGGAACAAGAACAGAGGAGGTGAACATCAGACTTTTTTCTTGTTTTTAATGAGAAATAATTTACTTGATTAATTATTTTTATTATTTAAAGGCTTGATCGCGAGTGGTATGGACTAGGCGACGATGAAGGTAAACATTTTGATAATGTTTCTGAAGAATATACTCAAAAGAAAGAGATGGAATTAGAAGCAAGAAAGCAGAAGCGAGTATCAGCACAGCAACGCCAAATAAATAAAGATAATGAATTATGGGAGCGTAACAGAATGTTAACTTCCGGAGTTGTTAGCTCATTAGATCACGATGAGGACTTTGACGACGAAGGAGAAACAAGAGTTCATTTACTAGTGCACAATGTTGTTCCACCATTTTTAGATGGTAAATATAGTTTTTAACGTTTAAGAAAGAATTTCCATGTTGACTATATCGATTGAGCATCGACAGAAAAATATTTTAATTTTAACACTGATGTCGAGATAATGAATTTTCAATTAACTGTTACATTTATTTTATCAATTTCAAATAAATAGACAAACGATGATTAAATAAAAATTGTATATTTCTGTTTGAAATCTTGTGCACGAGGGAGTAATTTCGACTATTTTATTTCCACTTATAATTATTATGCTTTATTGTACCTTTTATCTAAATTGAATTCACTATTCAAGTACATATATCTTCAAATAGAATTAATTTTACGGGTATTATTTGAAAAATATCGATTTTGTTATATTACTAGGCCGAATTGTTTTTACAAAGCAACCTGAACCTGTGATACCCGTGAGAGATCCGACCTCTCCCATGGCTTTAGTAGCAAGAAAAGGTTCTGTACTTGTGCGTGCTTATAGAGAACAAAAAGAGCGCAGACGTGCGCAAAAGAAGCATTGGGAATTAGCTGGAACTAATCTTGGAAATATTATGGGAATAAATGATATTCGAAAAGAAGATAAGGAAGCGCCAGGGCAGGAGACAGATTATAAAGCTGGTCAAAAATATGCCAATTATATTAACGATGAGATAATAATAGAAGGAAGATACAAAAGGATTCAAGAACAAAGAAGACGACTTCCTGTATTTGCTGTAAGGCAAGAGCTCCTTAATGTTATTAGAGAAAATAGCGTTGTAATTATTGTTGGTGAAACTGGTAGCGGTAAGATTTATTTTACATTAAATTATCCACAAGCGACTATCTACTGATATTCGCTCGTATTATTTTTTTATCGTAGTTCAATATAAATATTTCAAAATTAAAATAATTTTTTAAGGGAGTAATAAAGTTTAAAATAATTGTTAAATTTATTTGCAAAAATATTTGAAAGTATATTTATGTTCTCGGTTAGGTAAGACTACTCAGTTAACTCAATATTTACACGAGGATGGATATAGTAAAAATGGCATGGTCGGTTGTACTCAACCGAGAAGAGTAGCAGCTATGTCCGTTGCTAAAAGAGTGTCCGATGAAATGGATTCAAATTTAGGGGAGAAAGTTGGTTATGCTATTCGATTTGAAGATTGCACATCCAAAGAGGTTGGCTAAAATGATATTTTAATTGTTATTTATTTGGCGATTTTGCAATTTTATGTGCTTTTTACAGACAATCATCAAATATATGACCGATGGTATCTTGTTGAGAGAAAGTTTACGCGAAGGAGATTTAGACCACTACAGTGTTATTATTATGGATGAAGCCCATGAACGCTCCTTGTCTACCGATGTTTTATTTGGATTATTGAGAGACGTATGATTTGCATTAGTACTTACTTTATATTGATTTGATAATCGATTTCGAATTCGAAAGAACTCTTACCTTCTACATTCAATTTTCTAGAATAGTTTAGTTTATAAACGTTGGAAAAGCAATTTTAAAGCTATTTTAATTAAAAAATACAAATTTATTAAACAATTAATAAATGTGCTAATATCTATTTATCATAAATAGATTTATCATAAATTTATAATTATAGATTTATATCATAAATTTATAATCATAGATTTATAATAAACAAATTTATCACTAAAAGTCGGAAAAAAATTCATTAGCCATCCTAATTGTATGCAATTTAATCATCATAAATCACAACGTTGAAAAGGATTTAAATTAAATTTAGATCATAGTCTTTTAAAATATTAACAATAAAAATTGCACAACTTAATACAGGTTGTCGCAAGACGTCATGACCTAAAGCTGATCGTCACCTCCGCCACTATGGATTCAACCAAGTTTTCGTCATTTTTTGGCAATGCGGCTACCTTTCAGATACCAGGACGCACATTTCCCGTTGAAACAATCTTCAATAAGAATCACGTTGAGGATTACGTTGAGGCGGCCGTTAAACAAGTTATGAATATTCATTTGCAGCATCATGTCGGGGATATTTTGGTTTTCATGCCAGGTCAAGAAGATATCGAGGTGACTTGCGAAGTTCTTAAAGAACGTTTGGGCGAAATTGAGGGTGCCGCACCCCTTTCTATTTTGCCGATTTATTCGCAATTGCCGTCCGATTTGCAAGCGAAGATTTTTCAACAAGCGAAAGAAGGACTGCGCAAATGCGTCGTGGCGACAAATATAGCCGAGACATCCTTAACTGTTGATGGCATTGTTTTTGTCGTTGACTCAGGATTTTGCAAGCTTAAAGTCTACAATCCACGTATAGGTATAATGACAACTATCTGACATTTATTATATTTAATTGTGCTCTATTATAATTATATGCATTTTATCTGAATCGTATGTACGAGAAAAGATCATTATTTACTGTTAGAGTGTGTCCTTACAGTTGTTTGCTTAGAAAATACAGAAGAAATTGTCTGTTATGCCGAAATAGAGGCATTAATATTAGTTATGTTAATTAAAGTAATATAAGCATGCAATTTTTAATTGAATTTTGAGTGAAATCGTGATTTAAGGGAGACCGCTTTGAGAGGCAATTCTAGCAATCAATTTGAAATTATTTTGTCTCATCTGTTCCAAACGTGCACTACGCACAAATTCTCTGACTCGTATTAATTCGCCTACAATGCTCTTCCAATTAATCCTCACTTTTGATAACAAAAATTGCACAATGAGCGAAAAGTAAATGCATTTAATTACTCAGGTATGGACGCGTTGCAGATATACCCTGTATCGCAAGCCAATGCTAACCAGAGATCTGGCCGAGCTGGAAGAACGGGTCCCGGTCAGTGTTTCCGCCTTTACACCGAGAGACAATATCTCGACGAATTGCTGACGACCGGTGTCCCCGAGATTCAAAGAACGAATTTAGCGAACACGGTGCTGCTGCTCAAATCGCTGGGCGTGCAAGATTTACTTGCTTTTCACTTTATGGATCCCCCGCCCCAGGATAATATCCTGAATTCGCTGTATCAACTATGGATTCTAGGCGCCCTGGATAACACCGGCAGGCTCACGCCTTTGGGACGGCAGATGGCCGAGTTTCCATTGGATCCGCCCCAATGCCAGATGCTTATCATTGCCTCGAAACTCGGCTGCACATCCGAGATCCTCATTATCGTGTCTATGCTCTCGGTGCCCTCAATATTTTACAGGCCTAAGGGGCGCGAGGAAGATTCCGATTCGGCTAGAGAGAAATTTCAGGTGCCGGAATCCGATCATTTAACGTTCTTGAATGTTTACAATCAGTGGAAGACAAATGGCTACTCCAGCTCTTGGTGCAACGACCATTTTATTCACGCGAAGGCTATGAGAAAGGTAATTAATAAGATCATTTTATTAGCTGAATACTGTAAAAATTTTGTAAGACAATGAAACAGATAAGAGATTGTTGTTGCGATCGTGTCGTTGTCATTTGTTATTGAAAATGGAAATTAATGCGCCGATAATAACACTCGTGGCATAATTATTCTAAGTAAAAGAAGTCATAAATTTTTCACTGCTAAATAACGTACAAAATGCCCTTTGTTACTGTTATCTATTATTCTCTTATAATTTTGCAGTTTTTTTTTTTTTTTTTTTTTATCAACATTAAAATCTTTATCCAACCGTTAAAGCTAAGAATTTGCTTGAATGGTCGAACAAGAATGTATCGTCATATTTAAAACTTATTATGAAAATTCAATATATAACACGTAAGTACTGTAGAAATTAAAAATTTCTGTTAAATTAAGAGTTTGTTTGTTTCGTATTTTAAACATTACACGAAGACCAATAACTCCACAATTATACTACTTAATAAAAGAAGAGTACTCGTACAATTAATAAATTTATACTCAAAATATGTATAGTAAAAACTTGTGTTAATATTCTAGGCGTTATTATTATTATTATTATTATTATTATTATTATTATTATTATTAAATACAATGAAAATTGCACTTTGTTACTCCTATAATTATTATAAGTTAAAAACTTGAAATGGCACATAGGTCAGGGAAGTAAGACAGCAGTTGGAAGAGATTTTGAAGCAACAAAAAATGGAATCAACTAGTTGCGGTACAGAGTGGGACATTGTCAGAAAGTGTATTTGCTCCGCTTATTTCCATCAGGCCGCGAGACTCAAGGGCATTGGCGAATACGTCAATTGTCGTACGGGTATGCCATGTCATCTTCATCCTACTTCCGCCCTATTTGGAATGGGCTTCACACCGGATTATGTGGTTTATCACGAGCTTGTAATGACAGCCAAAGAATATATGCAATGCGTGACGGCTGTGGATGGGTATTGGTTGGCCGAATTGGGCCCAATGTTTTTTAGCGTAAAAGAAACGGGCAAGAGTGGACGGGCGAAGAAACAAGCTCTCCAGCATTTGAATGAAATGGAGAACCAAATGAAAGAAGCCGAGGCCGAGATGAAGGCGAGAGCTCAGGAACAACTTGAGCGGGAACAAGCTTCTGTTAGAAAGTGAGTCTTATAGTTTTGTTAAAACGTTTATCGTAAATTTGCCTAAATATAATCCTATATAATTAAAACAAATTTCGTTTGATGACAAATATCGATATTATTTTCTTTTAAATATGCATATGAGTTAATATTTAAACTTTTATCGAGTCGGCGGAAGTTTATTTGAAATCTATATTTAACAAATAAGTGTCTCTTCTAATATACTAAATTATACTTCAAGTTGCCTCAATTTGTTTATTAATATAATTCAATTTTTGAAGAGGTAGTTCTGTGCATTAAATAAAATTTTCTAGTAATAAATCTAAAAAATAAAGTACTAATTGTAAAATAAAATTCATCTTCATCTATATTTATAATATCAAATACTTTTACACTAATAATTTACGCAATCATTATAAAATTATTAACACTTGTACAAAAGTAGTTTATATTTTTAATTTTATATATAATTTGAAATTGGTTTTTGATTTAATGTTAGCTGCCCATTTGTATAATTTTTCAGGCAAGAAATATTAACTCCTGGAATGAAAGAACCTGGAACTCCTGCCTCATATCGCAAAACTCCAGCACGTTTGGGATTGTAAATATTCTAACACATGTAAAAATGATGAATATTTTCACGTAAATTTTATTTTAATAAATTTATTTAATTTTATATTTGTTTTTATTTCTAGACCAATTTTTTATATTTATACTTTTTTGTATCACTTATTATGAAAAAATTTTATACATATAAAATTCTTAGCATTTAAAAAATAATTATAAATCATTTAAACAATCTCCATTAAAACTTAAAATATTGTAATATAAAAACATAAATGCTACAAATTACGAATTTTTCAAATTTAAAAAATATTTTCTCTATATTTAAGCTAAAGGAATTTTATTTATTACAATAGATATTGTATTAAGATAGGTTTGAGTATTCAAAACAAATTGAGTACCTGTATAGAGTTTATTATCATTACAGGTGATTTTTATGTTTTATATAAGTAGATTATTAAAATACTTATATAATACCAATTTTATTAGCAACGTCAAGAGCGTCGTAATCTCTTGTTAAACGCACATAGGCCTTCTTTTTACCATCAGGCCTGATTAAAGTATTTACTTTTAAAACATCAACGTCATATAGTTTCTTAACTGAAGATTTAATATGGTATTTGTTAGCTCGAGTGTGCACAATAAATACCAAAGTATTGTTATCTTCAATCTTCTTCATAGCTGCTTCAGTTGTTAACGGAAATTTGATAATATTAACAGCATCCATTCTATAAAAATCAAAGTTATATTAGGTCAAATTTTGTATTAAACAACAATTGTAGTAAAATCAACATATATCACAAAGATTAGATAATTTTAGAATTATTACTTATTTTCATACAAATTATACAATTATATAACAATTTTACAAATGTTCAAGTTTTATTTAATTGTATTTACCGATTTCTATTTGGAACTGATTTACGTGGGTACTTTGGATTCCTAGGAGGCCTAAATGTTTCTGGTCGGTGGAAATGCACAGAGGTTCTGATTTTTCTAGCTCTCGATTCTTGTACACCTTTTAAAACCTATAAAACAACATATTTTGTTTGAATATACCAATAGTAGTTAAAGTAATTTAAATAAATTTAATATTTATAAATCAGTTGTTAAAAAATAATTTTCATGGGATTCAAAGAGATTCCCACACAAAAGTCTCATCATTCTCTGAATAAAATGGATATGATTACCACATAAACAGTACATTATATTATAATAATATAAATAAATATTATCACAAATTTTATCTGACACATATCAAAAATTAATGAAGAACATTCATATTTATATACAAATTATAAAATAAAAATTAAAAGTTCACTGTTGTTTTAACTTATTAATTCTTAACAAGTAAAATTGTTTGCAAGTAGTATAAAAATATTAAAAGTGAAATTTTACCTTTTTATACGCGTTGAGAGCCTTTTGTATTATATCTCTACCTTTTTTTTTAATACCTTGAACATTTTTTTTTTGCTTTGTAACAACAGGCTTGGTAGTAGCTGCTTTTGAAGCAGGCTTGGGTGTAGGTTTGGCACTTGGTTTTGATGCAGGTTTAGCTGCTGCTGCTGCTGCTGCTACTTTTTTAGCTGCAGCGGGTGCTGGGGCTGTTTTTTTTTCTGATTTTGAAACTTTAGAAGATGAAGCCACTGTTGCTGGCTTCTTCTCTGTCTTTTTATCTGTACCTTTTTTTTCGGCCGATTTACCTCCTATATAAAAAGAAATATGTACTGATGAATATCTATTTTCTATTTTGAGGTTATATTCATCTCCATATTTTTATTGCGATGAAACAATGAGAAAATTCTAAATACAACATATGTAAATATATTATAATCAATTAACATAATTATAATACAATAATTCCTAACATTGAAAAAATTAAATTAATTTTTACAATACGTAATTGTCAATAAAATAGGACCACATGGCCAAATAGATTATTACTTTATATAAACATTCAGATTATTAAAATGGTTGAGAAGTTTTCATTGTAATATACAATTTTATTTTTATTTATATACATTATGTTCTTTTAGTATTTTATATTGATAGATTTAATTGAAATTACCTGCTTTATCCGTGGGCTTAGGTTTGGGAGCCATTTTGATATAAAAAGATTTTATTAGTCTGGACTACCGGAAGACATGCAGTACGCTACCACGTACTACGTGATTCGTTGAAAATACTGCTCAGACATATTTTTCTTTTCCTATAATATTGTAGTTATCAACCATAACAAGATTTATACTCATTAATTTTTTTGTTTATATATGCAATAACTTTATATGTTAATAAGTTTTTTAAGTAGATTATTAAATACTGTAATACTATTTAACCGTAAAAATTAATTGAAAAGAATTATAAATAATTTGTATTTTTTAATAGTGAATAGATTTTTTTCTATAAATAGTTAAAATACAGGTAAATAATTAATTTGTACACGTAATATCAATAACTGGTATTGGTGGAAGAAAATTTGAATAAATAAATTCTAAATAAAACCTTTTAAAATACTAATTAAATGAAAAAGATTTGATTATTAAATACATATATACATTTTTTACAAGTTATAAAAATATTGGTATCTTAGAACATGATAAAATATAATAATTAATGTTAAGTTATTCGATTACATGTAGGAAAAATATAATCGATATCAACATTTTAATTATATAAATGGATTTGAAATGGATTCCAATCCATCAGTTGGACTAATAAGTACTATTGAAGTTCCTCGACATACTACAAGACCCAACATTCTTGTATCTTGAATAAATTTGTATGGGTCATTAGAATCTGTGACAAGATATTTAATTTTTAATTTAATTTTTATATCAAAAGAAGAATATTTATTAAATTTATAAAATATTAGAATAATATAAAATAATTGGTATCCAAAATTTTTATAATAACTTTAAATTCATCATTAATTAGAAGAGATATTTAAAAAATGGTTAAATATAAATTATTGAAAACTAATGAAAATAAAATATTATATTTGTAACCTTGAATATTTTCAACTGTATTATCCAAAACAAGATTTAACAATGGGTCATAGCCTTTAAGAATTCCTGTTGCTTCTCTGCCACCAGCAAATTTAACTCTAATATTTTTTTCTAAATACTTTGATAAATCTAAAATACTTGCTTTCCTTTTCACCTCTTTATTATCATTTTGAACATGCTGCTGCTGTAATATATTTTATAATTACATACAAGTTAAATATTGAGAATTAAATTTACTTATTTTATATATCATTATGATAACATTGTTGTAGGTTAGAGTATTAAATATATATTTTACCCTTTGTCTTACGGTCTGAAAAATAAAAACTATGGATCATAAAAATGTCTTATTAAGTAGTTTATGGAAAGTAATATTTTCTTTTTACTCACAGACATTATTTTAAAAATAACAATAATAACGACTCCGACGAATTATTGAAAATCTGTAAATTCTTGTCTGCGCGCGCATTTTACATTTTTAAAAAGTAAACCAATGTATGATGATAACATGACCATTGATAACAATTTCAAGTAAATCCCATAAAAGTAACAATTCCAGTCGGAAAAAATATTTCTTTCTTATAACATAAAAATTATAAAATCATGTTGGAAACTTAGTAATGTTATTGAATATTATTTTATTGAAAAACAAAAAAAAATTTATTTTGGGGCAGAATAAATTTGCTTTGCTGTTTTCAAATAAAATATTTCTATACGTGTTTTTAATAGTTATATTATATTTTTATAATTTCACTGTGCATCACTTTTTTTATAATTCGATTCAATATCTCGTTTAGTGATAAAAAATAAAACATTTAAGATGAAAAATTAGTATTATGACTCTGTTTTTGTTCAATTAAAGTATATTTTTTCACTTCCGTGGTAATTTATTTTCGATAATACTAAATATTTGTTATAAATTTTATACTTATAAAATATTATTTATTATATTGTAATAACAAATTATATTTTACATAATTATAATGCATTTATTATTATTTTTTAAAATATACATTCAACAAGAATATTTTAACTACTTATGCAAATTTAAATTTATAAACGAAATTATATTATTTATTAACGAAATATGCAATTTTTAAATAATTTTTAAAATAATTTTATTTATATTTTTAATTTTTTTTAAATACTTAAAAATGTTCATGTTCATGCAAAACTACTTATTTTAAGAAGATATTTCAAGATTGGCAATGCTATTTATACTCGAACTATCTATAAAGAAAAATCTAAAATGATTTGATTTTTATATATATTTTTACAATTTTTTATTTATAAAAATATATATTTTTTATATAATATAATTTTATGAAATTAAAAATAAAAATTTTTTATTTGTTAAAGTAGTATGTAGAATTTTAGAAAAATTCGTCTAGTAGTTTTTAAAAAATTCAATCAATTTTGCAAATTCTATTTTAGAAAAATTTATTTAAAGTTTTTGGAAAATTAATTTTAGCAAAATAAAAATATTATTTTTAAGACTTTATATCTTAGTCATTTTTAATTCATTGTATTCGAAATTGTAGATAAATATTTTCAAGACTATATGTTTTAATAAATCGACTATTATACATGCTTGGATCTAAACCTTTAATAATTAATAAATAAATACTGATGTTTTTCATAAATACAATGTAAAAGAGTTCAAATGCATTTATGTTTGAAAGATCAATATAATTATAATTACGGTATAAGAATATCTATATTTTACAAACACATATAAGAGTTATAAATTATTATTAAAAACTTAATCATGTTTTTAAAATCCTTTCTGGCGTCGGACCGTATTTCTAAAATATATCATGTTAGTGTTTTCTTTTTTTTATTTTTCATTTCATCTACGTATTCAAATTATTTAAATTAATCTCATTGAATGATCCTTGAAAGATTAGACACGAATTTCAGTAACTTTAATTTCATAAATATATGCAATATTTGACATTTTTTTTTCAATACCATACTTACAATACTATTCTATATTGGTTTTGTTTATTAATTAATTACAATGTTTCTTTTAATCATTTTATATTATAAATGTAATTAAAAGAGTAGGATTGAAATAACTTGAACAAATATAATTATATATATTTTTAAAGTACAGAGCTGAATGCATAGCATACGCATGTATGGAGTAAGTCTATAATTATTAAGTCCGAATGATCTATTAAAGCAAAGCATAAAAAAGAATATGTAGGTAATTCTATGGTACTATACCTAAAAAATAGTTCAAATAAAGAGAAAGAGGACCTTAAACGGTTATACATTAGATTAGATATACGTTTTTTTATATAATCAATGAATTTTTTAATTAAATTTACATGTATATACGAATGCATATGTAAGCATGGACTTAATGTACAGGTTTAGGAGCAAGGTATCTCGAAACGTAAGTAACAATCATGATAAATCCACGTAGGTCGTTTCCTTTTTTCATGCTTTCTGCTCCCCCTTCCCCATGGTCACGTACAAGTAACAATGACTATATGATCACCGCATGCGCGCGCGCGCGTGCATATGCATGCGTACACACACGCGCACGCACATACATGCTTATATACATACTTATATATATATATATATATGTGTGTGTGTGTGTGTGTTTGCGGGTATGTAACGTAAATTTACGGAACTTGGAAGTGATAAAGTTCACGTCATTTGGCTAGGGGCACCTGCCGCGGCAACCGAGTTGTGTTTTCCTGATGCCGTAATCGCGTTCCCATGCGAGCTATGCTCTATTGTTTCAATTTTTTTCGTTGAACTTTTATTTCCGTTTATTGTGTTAAATATTCGTTAGTAATAAATCGCGAGTGCCTGGAATTAAATTTATATACTGGGATGGTATTTTCCGTAAGTACTCAAGGCCTTAAGGGTGCGACGTGCCAATAACTTCTGCTAAATAAAGAAGAGCTCAGAATTAAATTTGAGTGTGGACTAGAGATGCTAGAGAGCCGTTCTGCGATTTACAAAATGATTAACAGTGATATTAGCAGCGATCGAACGGTACAAAGTTGTTTAATTATTAGCTATCGCGTTTAACGTATTATACGATAGGAACTTTATTTTTTATTTATTTATCTATTTCATACAGATTTGTTACAAATATATATATATATATATATATATATATTATATTAGCTAATGCCAACATTTTAGTTTACATGCAATCGACCTTTAAATTTTGAGGTATAAAACTTAATAACTATTTTGGAAAAAATTTAAAAATAAAACTAATTTATGCTTTTAATGTATATATTTAATATATATATATATATATATATATATATATATATATGTATATATCTATTTGATTGGCTAACTTTTTTATGCATTACTATATAATACATTTTTTCATATTTTCAAATTAAATGATTACAATATTTTCTTTTTGATATTTAACATTTTTATATTTTTCTCTACTCAAAATGTATTTATAAGAAACTAATTAGCCGACGAAAGACTTATCTTCTAATACATAAGAATTAAAATTTGTTACTTTAAAGGCAATATTTTTATTATTGTAGTGTTACATTCTATAAAAAGTGGATATTAATAAGAAATATTGTTGCATTATATTTTTTGTTTTTAAAAAAAATAATATTACTGTTATATATTTCATTAATATACTTTAAAATATGTAGACATTTATTTACTATTAAATAAATATATTTTTCAGATTATAGTTTGATTTATAAGTTATTTATTGATTTAGCATGTGTTTAGTATATATAAATATTGTACGCATATTAAATAAATCACATTAAACTGGATAATTTATATTTGATAATAGGATAATATAATTTATATCATAAGATATTGTATATTTGCTATTTTACAAAAATCGAACTCTTCCAATTGATTTTCGTCACGAATAATATATAAACCTTATCTTTCAAAAGATCAAATTCTTTCTGAATCGATGGTATTTTGATATAAGTAAATCCTTCTTAATATAAAGTCATAAGTGTTTAAATTGAAAGTCTTCTTTATCTTTGTCTAAAGTACAATGAATAATTAATGTGAGAATTCAGTTTATGAATGTAAATTTTCATTCTGCTGGGCGACTCGTTTGCTTGTTTCGAGGGCGTAAACAATCGATATTACAATAATGAAGCGGAGAGCAACAATTCACGAGACTTATCATTCAATGCGTACAGATTCGAAAGTGGCCGGCACCATATGCAACGGATAAGACATTTTACCATGACCGGGACTTCAGTGGTGTTGTACGTCGAGTTTGTGCTGCGCAACCTCTGCTTCCTCGAATTTCTAAAGTCATTGTTCTAGGGGACGTTGCTGTTGGCAAGACTTCATTAGTAAATCGGTAAATATAATGTGATGATTGTAATGAAGGAGTTCTACGCGTGAATATAAATGATGCCGGGAGTATGGGTTTCCTGCACTACGCTGCTATTTCATACCAAGTCCCACTTAATTGGTGGATACTAATGCCTTTAATATTTCAAATAAAATACCGATTGTATAATGGTTTTGTTAATAAGTGACATTTAAATTTCATGCAAACTGCGGAGGTTATTCTTAATAATTGCAATATTTCTTTCTTTTTTATACTTTGAACCCACTTAACTACATATGGTCATTTTTACTGTTGATGTATTTCTTTACTCATTGTTTTACTAATATTTATTAACGTATAATTGAAATAAAAAAAAAAAATTATCCTTGATTCTAATTCAATACTTGTTTAGTTGTATTATTCACAAATTTAAATTTATTTATTAGTTTTCTAAATTAATATTAAAAATTTATCTTTACGCACTGAATGAGATTCTCTTATCCTGTTTTTAAAGCTTAAAGCATTTTCTTTTATATCGTAAATATACTTTTTTTATTTATTCTTGATTAAATTCTGATTTCAATTTAGTTTTATAAGTATATGTTAAACTATTTACATGAAATTTTTCTTGGACTGTTATTTTTAATATTTTTTGTATATTTTAATATTTTTTATTACATTTTTATTCTATTAAAGCGGACGTTTCAAATATTTTCTAATTTATTGTTTAGATTATATCTTAATAGTATTGTATATAGCATTGTATATTGTATTGTAATAGTATTGTAATAGTATTGTCTTAATAGCTTGAAATTTCTATTATTAAAAAACAGTCTTTTTATTAATATATAAAATGAGTTCTTTCTTTAAACAGAATTGCAATATAAATTTTAGGTATTCTTACCTAGTTACTTTTATACCGAGTAGTTAAAGAGAAAATATGTTAATCTAATATTTTGTCTAATAGATTTTTTCTAATATTAGTATAACCCTTGAGCAAGTAAATTTACAACAGTTGATACAATAATTTGTTGATATTTCGTATATTTTAATTATAAATTATTTATAATAAATAATTCAATAAATAAGTTATGAGGTAAAGCTTTTGAATAAATATAACTTAAATTACTACCTTTAGTTAGAATTAAATTTAACGGTAAATTAAAATTTAAAATTCATCGAACAAAACAATGGTTTGCTCTTTCATGGTTTTCATTCAATGGTTTTTGAATGGTGAGTCATGTTTTAAATAATTTTAAAAAAAGATTCTCATACTTTTAACGCAGAGGAGATACAGCTAGAATTTTTAGTAGACTAAATAAATTCAGTCATTTGTATGTAAAGTTTTTTGATAATTGGAAAAAATATACATTTCTTATTTAATATATCGCACAATTTAAAATTCATATAACCTCACCTGAAGGTCAATTTTTAATTAATAATCATATTCATTACTTCTTTGTTATAGCTCACGATGTACTTAATTTTTTATCTGTAATTTATATAATATTAATTTAAACTATCATTGCTTATTTGTTTGAATATATAATCAATTATTTTATAATTAGTAAAATTTGTAAATGCTTTAACTTTCAGAATACTTTACGTTTATGATATACTCATGCTAAAAGTTCGTAGATTGAAACATTTTTTAATGTTTGCACTGCCGGTATCACGTACTATTTGTTTATAATAAAGTTAATAGAATAATAATATAATAAAAATATTCACCGGAAAATGTGTATAAACTCGTTTTAAAATGAAAAATTAAAATCAAAACGAATATGCTAAAATTGTAAGAATATTATTACCTTGTACTTTTTTAAAAACAATTTTAGGTTATTTTTTCTATACATAGAATATATATATATATATATATTCTATATATGTCATATAAATTTCAGATTTTGTCATAAATCATTTGACACTAATTACAAAGCAACAATTGGCGTTGATTTCGAGGTTGAAAAGTTCGACGTTCTCGGAGTACCTTTTAATCTTCAAATGTTAGTATAGATGTAAAATTTAAGCCACTTTATTATAATTAATTAATAATAATTCTTAAAAATTAAATTTATCTTAAGTTTCTTATATATATATATATGTTTTTTTTTTTATAGAGAGAAAAATAGATGTAGCTTAAGTATTTTTTTGTATTATTGGACGAAAAAATATATTGGTTGAGAAAATAATACTATTTTAAATTTACGTGTCGTATAAAAAATAAAAAAATTCATAAATTAAAAATAGTTTATTCGATATGTTGTAAATCTTAATTATCTTTTGATTTGTTAACCAACATTTAGTTGGGACACAGCAGGACAAGAGAGGTTTAAATGCATTGCTGCATCGTATTACAGGGGAGCTAACGGTAATTATAAAAATTCTATATAAAAACATTTACCAAGCTAATTATTTACGAATAGGCTTTATTAAATTATTAATGAATTATAAAAAGAAAAAAAAAAAAAAACAAGAAAAATATTTTAATATCGCGAATGCGTAACTAAGAATGCTTGCAATATTTGTCAATAAGGAAGCCACAAGAAGGACAATGATTATGATTTAATTGTTATATTTGCAGTGGTAATGATAGTTTTTGACTTGGGCAGTTTAATGTCATTGCATCATTGTCAACAATGGCTGAGCGAAGCAAATTCCTGTAATAACGGTCCGTATCACATTTTCCTTGTTGGCACAAAAAGAGATTTATTGGTACGTATAGCGAAGGATTGGTATTGAGAATTTGAACAAATTTAAATGTCTTTAATAACAAGCGACTACGTATTCAGCGTGTAATAGTAATGTTAACAGTCGCATTAAGCACTCGATTATATTATCCATTGCACTGATTAAAAGATATTTGTTACGCGCCAGAAAGCTCTTAATAGATTTTCATTACATGCTCTAGAAGTGACTTTTGAAATATTCTTATTAATTGACGTACGCGTTAAGTTGGAAAAAGTGTGTGTTTGCACAATTGAGCTGAATCATATTGGTGGCTAAGCGGAATAATAGAGCGCTGGTCGCATGTTTCTTTCCTTCCCTTATCCACGTCACCGCGCAGTCGAACCAGGTATACGAGATCGTGGAGAAGAAAGCCGTGGAAATATCACGACGAATGAGGGCCGAGCTGTGGGCCATTTCCGCCAGAACTGGAGACGGAGTTCCGGAGCTTTTCGCACGAGTTGCCGCGTTGGCCTTCAACGCCAGCGTCCTGCGCGAGGTTCAGAGCGCCCGCGTCGAGCCGATAATCGTTGGCTCCGACTTAATTAGTACGTCAATTTCCAAGCCAGTCCGGCTTCTTCCTTTGTTCACCTGCTTTTTCCAGTTTACGTGCATGTCTCCCCGTTTCCGCTTACGCGTTAAGTGCTGTTGGAAGCGCGACGATCGTGCGGGATCGTCGGCACACTGGGCGTTGATGGTGGAACAAGATTTTCAACGATCCTACATTTGCCATTTCTTTTTATCTATTGCAGATACTTGATTAATTAATTATTAAATGTACTTAATGAAATAGACTGAGGCGGTCACAGGGGCCATTGAAATTGCATAACGAGACGTTATTTCCAACTGTAATCAATTTTCAATCTTTCAATGGATTGATATTAGAAATTAAAGCACGTTGTAGGCGTTTTTTTTTTTAAAGTTTCTTTGAAAAATGAGCCATGCAATCGACATTCGGAATTTCGATTAGCATTGAGATTACGAGTAAACTTTGAAATTCAAAACTTCATGAAAACTTCATGCTCTGCATTGAACCCAAAGACCAATTCCGACTCGTCCATAAGCAAACAAGGAGTTCGATTTAATTCTACTAACATTTTAATAAATAATATTATGACCAACTAATGATAATAATCTAAAAGTAAAGCATGAATAATATTGATCTAACTTATAGTAAATAAAATGCCTAACTTGAAATGAAATCTCTTTGTCAACAATTATCACTCTACATATAATAAAAATGATATAAACTACAATACGAAATTGTTTGAGCAATTAATTCTTCGAAATCTCTCCGTTAAAGCTGTAGGTGATTCGGTCAATTAACCTGAAATTCTTAATAAATATACGCCTAATCTAACAATTATAAATAATTAATAATCCATGCGTTTCATAGTGTATAATTATACTTCTAATTCTTGCTAATTTTGAACAATCATCTCATTAAACAAAGTTTTGTAACAACTGACACATTTTATTGGATTTTAATATTACAAGATTACATTATAAATTTATGATAATTTTATATAATAGGTCTACTATAATTCAATTTTTATAAAAACCTTTTATTCCAATTTTTTCATTAAATTGGAGTTTCTAAAATGGTAATTTATATAAAACTTTTTTAAGTATCTGCTTAACGTAATTCTTTGTGAAGTATTTGATTAACTGTATTTGTAAGAATATCAAATTGTTGATTTACTAACATCAAAAATAGACGTAATTAAGAATAGCTTGATAACTATTATTTGTTGAAATATCTTTAACTTTTCATATGCATGCACATTTGGTTTCATTTTTGTAAAAAACAATATTAACAACTTAATTTGAATTTTTAGAACTTAATCGGGAGACGAAAAAAAGACGAATGAAGGAGCGAAGAATACCAAAGTGTTCCAATTGTCAAAATCAAGTCTGACATTGTCATTTCTCACAACAATTACATCAATAGTAACAATATCAACGACAAGTACATCAAAACTTGAATCGAAGAGAAATTCAAATTAATTAATAATCATGTAAGATATTATTCAGTTAAGTTAGTACTTTGTAATAAAAAAATAAGCGGTTTTATATGATTTATTTTTTACAGTATATTTAAAATAATTTTTTATAAAGACATATTTTACAAATGTATTTTTTATAACATAATTTTTACAATAATATAATTATAGTAACTAGTTTTATTTAAGATAAAAAATTATACGTCTTTAAGCAAAGAAAATTCATACGTGCACAAATTTGATATAGTTTATTTTTATAGTTTATTACGTATGGAGTATAGACTAATATTTTTAAGTAATTCAATATCTGATATTTATATACAATCGTATAGATAAACTTCATTTATTATTACGAAAAAAAATGAATAGACATATCAAGCAATTTCTAATAATACTATTAGAGTATTATAGTTTTTAATAAATAATATGGATTATATAGTAATGTATTTTTCTACCATTTTTTGTATTATTTTTTTTTACTCTTTTTAGTATTTTTTTATTTTATTAGATTTTATATAGATTTTTAATGAAAAATGTTTTCGTAATTAGAAAGTATTTTTCAAATCGTTAGATTGATGAAACGTTAATATAATATACGTATAATTTATGTACGATTATAATAAACATTTTATTATTGATTCATTCATTTTTAAGAAGTTTATTTATTATAGTTATATATAGTTATTTTTAATATTTAATAAATAAATTTACAATTATATCTAATATCGTTTTATTATTTAAATATAAATAAAAACTTATATAGAACTTTATTTTTATATCGATTAATTAAAACTATTTAAGCAATACACAATATGATTACAATATTAAGAACGTGAATTTGAAAATGAAAATAAGGTCAATGTGACAAGCTACAAAATATTGAATATAAAGGAAAAGCGCGTTCATAGCTTGTCGTTGAACATGATTAAGAATTAAAATTGACGCGTTGATAGGCATAGACGTAAAAATACCGTAATAAAATTATCAATGTAAAAAGATAGCATTGAAATAAACTGTGATCGCACTCATTTTGTTTAATTTCAATTTTAGAAATAATATATTACAATGTAGTTATATTCGCTTTCTATTAGAAAATATAAAAATACATCATCTTGTTTGATGAATATTGACAACGTATTGATAATTCAAAAGAAAATTGCAACGAATATATTTATAATGCGTATTAATAATCAATAAATCAACGATTAAAAGATTTATTTAATTTTTCAAATATTTCAAAAATTCTAATCTCCCAGGAGGTTTCTTATTGCGACTAATAATACCTGTTATTTGCAATTAACGTGGTTTTATACAAATTAATCGTATGTATTTAAAAAATCTAAATACAAGAAAATGTATTATTTTAGAATACGGAAGGATTTATTAGCGATAATATGAACTATTTTTGAAACAAGCATTATATCAATAATCGTCAAGTCGCTATTGATCGTCATTTTAATCATATGTACTTTGATTAAATATAATTATATAGGAACCGAATTAAATTAATATTCACTCTTATTTCAATCCGTATAGCAGATATATATTTCATACAAAAATTTTTCATTTAATTAATAACGTAATGTTTGTTATAAAATAAATTAATTATTTTTTAAATCTATAATTAAACATCTTTCATGAAATACGTCTAGTAGAATTTATTTTTAGATGTTTTTCATGAATTATATTTTAAATTCTTATTTTGAATTTTGCAACTGCAATACAGTAGTGTCTATATGAAATATAAAATCAAGGTGAATGCATCTTATGAATAAAAGATGCAATTATATCAAATAAATTATTGTATATTTTTTTAATATAGTTCAAATTAATAATTAACATTCATGGTGTCACTATATCGGATTTCTTTATTAAAAAAGCTGTATTAGGTAAATTTCAAATTCTTAAAATTTATAATTTTATTATTGTTGATCAATAATTCTTTTGGAGTCAATAGTTGAATTTATATAGAATTATAACATTTTTATGTAAAATCATTTTTAAATAGATTTTGAAATTCGATACTCTTGTTAAAGGTCGCACTATTGTGAAAAAATATATCTTCGTGATTATTATATGAACTATTAATATATGGTAAGGTTTATCAATGAAGGAAATGTGCGTATGTAAGTAAAATACATGTAAAATACGTTTCGAGTATTATATGTTTCTTTGATGTTCAAAATGTGGGATTTTTGAAAATTAAATTAAATTGTGACATTGTATGTTAAAAAAATGGACAAAAAATAAATTTAGTAGTTGGGGAGATTATAAAATTAATTTTAACAATAATGAAAATTTATAAAGTAAAATTGTAAATATTAAAATTTTAATTAATTTTATAGAAATATGATTAAATGGAACTGTGATGTAATAAAAATATTTTAATATTTTAGAAGCAGTTTTTTATTAAAGCAACAAACCATAATAGAAGTTTAATATAATTGAATAATTTAATTATCATACCAGGATATTAATTGGAAACTATAAAATAAAAATATTTATTACAAATTTTTTAGCGAATGATATAATATTATAAATTAAATTTTTACTTTAAAAATTGTTATCACAAATAGGGAACGTTATATTTTATAAAAATATAAAGTATATTAAGGTTTTTAAGTACTGTAATTTTTCAATTACTTATAAAATTGAACCTATGATATTTTTCATTATTAAAAAATGACGTAACTATGATGTTTTATAAAAAGTAATTTATTGCAGGCATTATTGTTTTCTACTTTACAATTACAATATGAAAAAAAAAAAGATTATACAAGAAAAAGCTTTTCTTTTATCTGTATAATTATCTAACGTATTTTGTTAAAATGTTAAAATATATATATATATATATATCAATTTTGCAACATGCTATATAGATAATAAAATTTTCTACGTAGATTAGTTATATCATGTCTTTTATATAGTTAATGAAGTATGAGAACAGTAAGAGAAGGTTTGGCTATAAGTTAAAAACATTTAATTAAATTTTTATATGGTATTTTTAATAAGCGCCTCTTAATAATAATGAATTAAGTCATTTACACGTTGAATTTTCGGTTCGACGTGTAGAAATTAAAAACTCAGTGTACCAACCTAACGCGATAAGAAAATATTCTATCCACCACTGTTGCCCTCTCCTTTACTCATTCTCTCACTTTCATTCTCGCTTTTTTTATTAGTTGCTGCTGGAATCCGGTATTCGGACGAGGACATTTGGCTTGGTAAAATACGCCGAATTATATCGTAGCAACGAACGTTTTCCATATACTAATTTTTTTCCAGTTCCTTTTGTGCACGATTTATTTTCTATCTGTTCTTAAGTTCCTGCATACGGAGTAGGTGTCGTAAATCATTATTTATCTCTTTCTTTCTCATTGTCTCTCCCTCTCTCTCTCTCTCTCTCTCTTAACTGCGCGTGCTCTCACCCTCAGTCTCTCATATTCTACATTTCTTCTTTTTCGTATTCTGCCTGCAATATATATATATATATATATATATATATATATGGGAATTCGAAAATAAAACGCGGGCCCATATATTCACGTAAGAGCGAGAGTAAAAGAAGGTACACATGGAAAGTGATTTGGCGAAAGAAAGTGTTTGTGTTTTGTACGAGTCTTATTTTTCAAAACAGTAGAGCTGTAAAAAAAAAAGGGTGGAATTAAAAAGATCTTTTGACAAAACGAATAAATACACACAGGTGAGTGGACATAGCAACGTATGATAAATTGGTTGACATTAAATAATTAAAAAGGTACAATACGTATGGTAACGTGTCGATGTGCATGCTCGTATTCAATAAAACCGGAATGTAAGGAATAATTTCAATTATATCGAGTTCTGACGGTGCACAACTCATGAGCTCGTCATAATTCCTCGTAGCACGCTGACGTCGGGGACACTCGATATATCATAGGCTTAATATGCGATGAAATTTGTAGCTTAAGTGGTCCGGTACACTTAAGACTACATGAAAGTGCGCTTCCGTAGTATTGCCTGCGTGCTGCTCGTGTGTCATAAAAAATTTTTCCGTTTCTTGAAAAAATGATATCCCTTTTCTGAAGATAAATGTACGCGTTTATTGTTTATGAATTTATAATTTTTATGAGAGCATTTACTTGCTTTGGAGGAATAGAAGTTACAACTCATGATGATAGTGACGATGATATATAGATAAGCTGTGCATATGTGTTTATACATACATACATATACATATATATATATATATATATATATATATATATATTTATTTATTTATTTATTATTTAATTTTTTTTTTTTTTTTATTAAATTTCGATTATATAATAATCGTACAATTACAATTATATATTTAAACATTTTTATATTCAAAAGATTAACGAGCACTTAAAATAATTTCAAATGGTATATCTATGAAAGTAATAATTTTGTTATGATAGTTATTAAATAGTTTCTTGCAATTTGTAAAAGAAATTAAAAAGAATACAAATATTTATTCGTAGGCAACTAACTTTTAAAAATCATGAGAAATCTAAAAATCTACGAATGACTTTATGTCTATATATACATGTATATCTTCTAATTATTTTCTTTGGACTAAGGATTCCATTTATAATAAATACTTATTACTACTATATAACAGAAGTATAAAAGAAAATGAACAGAAAATTGAAAAATTGACATTAATTAAAATTTATACTCCTTTTAAATTCAAAAGTAAAAAAATAATTTATTAACGGAAAACTTATGAACCTGTCTTTAAGTTAACTTAAAACGTTGAATAATGTAATTAAAGTCAAAGTTCAATGTGAAAATATTGAAATCTTAGATCGTAATACGATTTCATTGTTGGTTTTGGTAGTAATAAAAACCTAATGAAAGGTTTTTATAATTTTATGAAATTTACTGGATTAATATTGTATTAATGTAATTAATGAAATAGAATATTTTAATCTAACAAGCGACACGTATACACTAATTTTAGTTTAAAGCTTTAACTTTCTTAATGATTTATATATATATATATATATATAACTTCATAATTTATTGTATAATATTGAAGCATCAACAAAACTATTTATAAACTACAAAATATTAAAAAAAAAAAACACATTATTTCTACAATACTATTTCATTGTAATTTTCTATGAATAAATACAAAAGACTTAAATTTTGAATGATTTGAAAGCAAATATACCGATTACAGATTTGTAAATTTTTTGATAAAGATCTCATTTTTTCAAGTATAGAAGACATACATCACTTACAAATGAAGCATCAGTAGCACGAGCAAGATTTTTAAAAATACATGCAATCATACTACTGAATACTATTCTTTTTTTCTTTAGATTTCAGTTGCTCGTTTAGTTTTTTTTTATATTTTAACAATTATGCATTCATTATTGATCGATTCAGTTTAACGATATTTATAAAATAAAACCTATTCAAAGTAATTTTTTTTACTAACAATTTTCATTTTTACCAACAATTCCATTAAAAATGTTTATATATACAATTATTCTTTACATATTATATTTTATTACCTTAATTTAAAGATAAATTTTCCCTGGATATGCATTATTTATAAGGAATTATATAAAAAATTTGTTATATATAGGGGTCAATCATTTGAATAAGTTGTAATTATATTATGAACAACGATATCATCATATTGCTATTATATTGTTGAAATGTATTTGTTAATTAACAATTAATTCTCTAAAATTTAGTTATGTAATATACGTATGACATCATCACATTAAAAAGAATTTAAAATTTTCATGTCATGCAATATTTAAATTTGGTAATTTTTTACTAGAACAAAATTAAATTATAGATTACTGTAATTACTAAACATTTTCTAGAATTTGAATTAATAATTTTTAATATTAAATAGTCTTTCCCAGAATATAATTCCTTTAGCTTTTTAATAACGCAAATTTTAATGTATATAGATAATTCTTTAATACAATGCATCCATTAATTGATATTACATCATAGTATCTTCACATAATCTTAGAATACATTTATTGTAACTTCTTTATAAAATTATTTAATTTAATAAATGTTTTAGGAAGTATATAAGTACAACATATTATAATACAATTGTAGTAGATGATTTTAAAATATATTGTATTAAACTGTTTTAAACTTTTATTTACTGTTAGTTATGATTATGTTTTATTTAATAGATTACTATTAGAGGATACTTAAAAAGTTATTTTTTATTTATATTTATATTAAACTAAAATAATATCTTTAAATATTACATTAGGGAATTGATTAATATTCTGATTATGAATTTTGTTAATTCCTAATTGCGATAAGAAAATAGAATATATAAATTGAATTTAATAATAGAATTTGAAAATATAAGTTACCGTAATATTTAATACGGATATAAATAAGTTTATTAGTAATATATTTTAATAAAAAATTCATATAAAAAATATGTAGTTTATTATTAAGTGGAGACATTAAAAACTTTAATAACTAGAATTGAAATTACTACAAAATGTATTTTTTTTTCAATTCATTATTATTAATAAATAATAATAGTTAAAGTATTTACTTAAATGTATGATGCATAATAATAAAATATTATTGTATTCATATATATATATTATTTTTTTCATTTTTATATTGCAATATATTTTTATTGTTTATTATTTATTTTATTCAAATAAATGATAATCTAAATGATAAATTTTATTAAATTTTAGTGATATTGATATATTTTAAACTATCGATTGATATATTTACAGTTGAACTATATCTATTAAAAATAAAATATTGTTGTTTCTATAATAAATAATTTTTCAATTTATTCATGATTAATTTTTAATATTTATATTGGTATTTATTTGTTTAGATAAAAATATCGTTATATTTTATATTGAAAGTTATTTTACTTATACATAATATTAACATTTACTTGCTGACTGAGTAGGTTGTAATTATGCGAATCAAATATAGATTGCAAATAAAAAGATATTTTATTTCCAAATTAGGAATTAGCTTAACCTATGCTTAGATAAAAAAAGATTATGTAGTACAGTAATTGTATTTTATATATATTGTTTATTGTATACATTTGTATTTGCATACATAATACACAATTGTATTTTGTATTTTGTAGTATTAACATATTATTTAAACAATTTTTTAAATATTTGCAGAAAATTGTTTTAATTTTTTTTTTAAATGTAAATTATATTATTATTATCGTTTTATCGTTTAGCTTAAGAGCTTATTTTTATTAAATAATATTTATGCAATTATATATAATATATTATGGTATATTAGAATTGTTTATCGCTTTTGACTATAGTTTAGAAAAATACTAGTGAGCAAATTGTTCAATAGATATTGTTAGTTATGTTTTCGTTTTTATAATGTTTATAACAAATTAATATATAATAAAATTAAATATTGTTTTAATTGACATTACATTTGAGTTTTGTCTATATTCTATATTTTTATCAAATCTTTACGTTTCATTTGCATTGTTTTAAAAACATGAATTTTTTGAGTGTCCAAATAATAATAATATTATCGTTCGATATATTAAAAGAACAATTTAATGTTTATCCATTTTTTCAAATATGCGGCATTATGATTTTTGAATTGAAATATTTTATACATTTTGTGGAAGAATTTTATTTTTTAAGTAATTCTATAATTAATAATTTTAGTGATACAACTAATAATTTTATTTTTAAGGAAAAATTGAAAGTTTTATAGTTTAATTCATAAGTTGAGAAATGTGAAATTGTGGCAAAGGTTAGATTATTTAATATCATGTTATTTACAGACAATCTTTATTTGTATTTTTATTGAATGAACACAAAAGGATTTTATTAATAAGTAAGAGAATATTTTGTTAATTTTTTAATTAAAATTTTTAATTCGTAATTATGCATAAAATGATTAATATCCGTCGTTTATTCGTCCTTTCATTATTTATATAAAATGTCTCCTATCGTGTTAAACAAAATATCACTCATATAGCTAAAGAAAATTTTTTTGCAATAGAATATTCGAAGTGTTTTTATCCCTGTAATATGTCACGTCCTTTATTAATGCACATAAGTATAAACACCAGAATCAGATAAATATTTCACAAACATCTTAAGTGTATTATCATACGTAAGTATTTATTCTATCACACTCCTCGTATTATCATATAATATTTCTATATTATGCCCGCCTTGAATTGAAAACTACACATATAATATAACTAACACTTTTCTTTATCTACATTACCAAAGTACTATAAAAAATACATTTATTACAAAGCAAAAATTATTATTTAATATTAAATTTTTTTTTAATTTTATTTTTATATTTCTTAAAATTGCCATATGAATGAGCAATAATGGTAATTTTTTAAATCATAATACTACACAAAAATTATTAGTTTTTAATTTCAATTTGAAAATATCGAAATTTCATTTAGCATGCAAATATTGTTTGAATATTAAATGACTTACGATTAACATGTTTTTATTTGATAAGACGAACAGTTAAGTTTTTACGTTAAATTGCAAAAAAGTTGTGGGTGTTTAATTTTGAAGAACCATTTTATATATTAATTAGTGCTCAAGAATATTTAAATCTTATAAATTCAATATTCGAAAATATTGAATCTGCCATTCCTAATAAATCTTAAAATGATATCTGATTTAAAGTATATATTGACATCATTACATAGATGAACATTACAAATATTGAATTAAATTCATTATAGTTCTTACGAAGTGGCTGTATTATTGTTTACTTATATTTTATTAAAAATTATATACATAATTCGCATACTTTCTCAAGGTTAAATATCGCAATATAAAAATATATGGCTATTTATGTATAACACATTCTTATTTCGCATTATTAATTGTATATATTATTTATCTTGTTTGCATGTAAGTACAAATTATGGAGATTCATCTCAAGTCATCTAATTTTATTTATATTCCACTGTTTTGTTTTGAAAATAAAGATTCTCGCAGTCGTAATTCCCAGGAATACCATGCGAATTGAACTAAAAGACGAAAGTATATAAACGAAAAGTATCAATTACAACGTACATACAACGTAAATTTACTATAACAATATTTTACAATATTATTTTCTTTAAAATATTATAAAGCAACAAATAAAACCTATTTATCTTGTATCATAGTTCATATTTACAAAGTAAAGCCTTTGCTAATGAAGGAAGAGTCACGTCAGTATCACGAATTCGGCAGTACACACATGTAAATGTAAATTTAACATTTGCTTAAGGGGGAGGGGGGGCTAAAGCGATAAAATTGTACCCAAAAAATAAAATCATAACATTCTATCGATTGTTTCTTTATCGTTTTAAAAATTGCACTGTATTGTATGTTTTTCTTATCATCGATGGATAATCCTTTTATTATGATACATAATGCTGGTCTTGAAATATGATTAATAAGCTTTTATGAAATTAAGTTTTTTGGCTGAAATTAAAATTTTGTCAAAGCTTGAATATTTACTTTCAAAAATCATATATTTCTGTATATAATGAATAAACATACTTAAAACAATCGTTTGTACAACAATACCCATCTACATCCACAGATTATTAGGAGACAGAAATTAAAAAAGTTAATTCGGTATTTATTATTAAATTATTATATAAAATTCAAATGAGGTTAAAAATATTTTATTAAACATTGATACGGAAATAGTCGTTTAACGGCAATTAATTATGCGTGATGCACATGTGTATACAGTGGCGGCTGTAAAAGCCCGGATTATTTAGAATTTTATTTAACATTCAAAGACTTTTCCTTGCAAAGTTCGAAACTTCAAAAAAAATTTAGTCTGCACTCTTATGATGGTAAACGAAAAAGTTATGTTATGCAGATTAAACAAAACTTAAAATGCCTATAATAGATTCTATTAATTATTTATATAAGAATTTTATTTTTGAAATCGAGCGTAGTATATTATATTATATTTTCTATTTGATTCAATTCGATGTCGAAATTATAAATATTAAAGTATTTTTTTTGAATATTGAATTTTTCACTTTTGAGTTCACTTGTTCGTTCGTCCAATATTTTTAAAAATAATAAAGAAAAAATTTTGAAAGAAATACTATCGTGTCGTTAGGATTATTGGAGAAACGAACGGTTTTTTTTCGAATATGTTCGATTTTTGACGGGTACAGTTCTTCTACGCTATTTAACATTTGTAATAACTTGGAGGCTAATACATATTGAGCTTTTCTGTTTTGAAATTTGTTCGATGTCAGCTATTACAAAAATGCCTAAATTTCCAATATTAATACATCGACCAATAACTCTATAAATATTTATTTAATATTCCCTTTCGCATTCAACATTATCTTATTGCTATTAAATAAAAATGTCGTTTGTTTATATTTGTGCATGTATAATTGTATGTATTATTAAACGAAAATAATTAAACAAAATATTTTTTTTTTTTTAATTAATTGTAAATTATTGATAATTTTTAACTAACAATTAAATAAGAATATTCTTAAATTCTTACAATATTAATTGGCTGAACTAACATTTTTAACTATTTATAAGCAACGAATTTAATAGCAAAATTAATTTTTTATACATTTTTTATCTATATCTTTTGAATTAAAAATGTATACTTTTAATAATCATATTAATTTTTTTATTTGGTATTATTTATTTAGTATCGTATTTATTGAAAACCATTTTCGATGATACAATATTTTATTTTTCTTATACTTTTGTATAATAAATATAATATTCTATTATAGAAATATGTGTAATTAAAAAGAAATTTTAGAGGAAAAATCTTATTTGCTTAAAACATTTTTAGTGCTACTAAATACAAATGCATATCTGTCGATGTGTGTATATTCAAGTCAATATTTTTTTTCAATTTTTTGTTTTTCATTCCCATTGATATAGCAGACGATATTTTCGAAGTGAACGTGAAATATGAAAATTGTCAAACATTTATAAATTTCGTAAATTCAGCCGAAAAATAAAAAATTATTTATTAGGTAGTTGAAAGCTCGTATTTCTCTCTTACAAGGCTCTTTCTTATAAAAATAATTTTTTCTGAATGTTTATCAATAAAATAATATTTATCGACATTTTTAAATTCATCAAATAAATATTCAAATTTTTAAAATTTTCGTTGAAGCGTCAACATTGGATACTTTAAAAACCTCATTAATCTTTTTTTTATTAATTTCATACATTTGTTCTATTCAATTCTGCCAGCAATACTTGTTCTGATTAATTAAATTCGGAACAGATATCAATTAATCATAACAAGTATTAAAAAAAAATTAACTTTTTATGATAAATACATTAATCATTATCTTTATTTACTTATTTAGCATGATTTATTATGTTATATTGAAAAGCTAATTAAATTATTAACCTGCCATTTATAATATTTAGCAAAATATATATATATATATATATATATATATATATTAGTTATAAACCCGGTAGTTAAAGTATCAGAATATAATCAGATTTTTATTTGGTATTTAAAAATTTTTTTTTATGTATATTTTATGTATTTTTCCAGCAGAGGTTGTTAATCGGTGTAATTTTAATTGCGATTTTAATTTTAATAATTGTACAGGTCATGGAACGCGGTGTTATACGGCTGACGAATACTAGCTTGACAGAACAGTAAATTTTCTGCAAATTTCCAGGTTTTACTTTTTAAAGATTATAAAAAATAAGATTGATTTAGTAGCAATTATATATATTATTTTTCATTATACGTATTGTATATGTAATTCAATACTACTAATTCCATTGTAACATTTATTCAGTAAAAAAGTTATTAGCTGTGCATCGAAATTTTATACAAGCAATTCGAAAGAACCACATTATTTTAATGTGTTCTTTTTAAATTCGCTTGAATTTGTCACGTAGGCAAGTGCATTTTCACCACTACATCGTGTAACAATGAAAGTATTTTTGTCTATTAAATTATGTAAGATATTCGATATAGTATTTAAGTTTTATTTTTATATTTCATCAAAACAAATTTTTATTCAATAAATTTAATAATTAAAAATATTCATTGGTATTTGTTTAATTTAGTATTTTACGTTATTAATATATATAGCTGTAATTTAGATTATACCTTACAAAATATTTTTAAAACTGTTAATATATTTTTTAAGAGTAATTGCACCTACACAATTTATAATTTCTCCTTTTCATATTTATTATTTAACACGTAATATCAATTGTAATTTATGCAGAATTTTATCTATAAATTATTTCAATATTTTATTAATATCTATATAATTGAGATTATTTAAAATAATGTATTTAAAAGGACTAATTATAACGAGGCTTATTCAATATGGAAAATATAATACTGTAAGATTAATTAATAATGGGCATTTTATAAATGTTAAATGAATTATCACTGAAATATACATTATTATCAATATTAAAACTAAGTTGAAGAATAAAACATTTCTTTATTATATTTTAGTGTTAGAAAATTAGGTCACAAATAAAAATATTGTTTTTATTTAAATTTATATATTTTAAAATTCTTTACAATGTTTTATTTATTTAGATAAATAAATTAAGAACAAGATATGTAAATCTTCATCTTAATATTATACATACAATTAGTTAATTATATTATTAATATTTTTCATCTACGATTGTCAATTAATAAAGGGGGTAAGACTGCGATAGTATTGCTGTATGAAAATAATGCGGATGCGACGATAATGATGATGACGATGATGATGATGATGATGACGATAAGGAAAAACTTATATGTCAAGAACATGGTCAAGAGCGATTAATTATGAATATGAACGTATATCTGAATATATAGTGAGTTTATGGTAATCGTAATAATTGGAAACACTTTTCCTAATATAAATTTCACGATAAAAGGCGAAAAGGTTTTGGATGAAATGTTATCGATTGCGTTAAAGTAAACAGTTTATATTTAGTCTACGCCAGTTTGTCCAGCCATTAAATAATAAATCTTATTTTCAAAAATTCCGAATGTCATGGCAAACAAATTTTTTAATAATATATTCTAAAGCATTCTTCGTAAATTATTTAAAAACCGATCAGGGAAATATATTGTACGTAGCACAATAATCGGAAGCAAGAAAATCAAATCCTGGTATGAGAAAAATCAGCTTGGATGATGAGTGACATGTAGCGTGGCGAGTCTTTGATTAGCGGTAATGACTATGAAAAGTATGATTGCAGAAATGATCTGAAACGTACAGTAACACGTGACATTCAATAGACTGATCTGATGCTGACTTTTTTACGTTCTCTAAAGTTATAAAATTGCACGTGCACATGACAGCATCGCTATGGCACAACTGATGCTTATCTGAGAACGCGTCGACGATACACAGAATGAGACGCGACTACATGACTCGATCGTTTCTCCATTCAACGGTCATTCCCGCTGACGCAAAAATGATCCGTTTCACTGCGAATGTTGGCTGCCCCTCCCCATCTCGCTCGCTCATATTTTTTACGCTCTTCTACTCCGACCCCCCGCCCTACCCCCCAAGAAAA
>JAPYYT010001002.1:0-37759 GCA_030522565.1 Ceratosolen corneri
CCCCCCCAACCCCGGGGCCCAGGCCCCACGACGTCTTGGCCTTGTTCCCCGATCCTGCCTGGACTCTCGTAACTTTTATTGAGTATCTCGTTGCCTTTGTCTTGCAATTTATAATCAAGGACTCGCGACAATTTGTCGAGTGTTAGTGATGAGCGTGCTGTGTAGCCGAAGAATTACTTGGGGTAAGGATTATTATTTGCTGATTTCACTCGTGTATTGTGCGAAAGTTTTGCACGCCAACTACGTAGAGTGAATTTCTCGCTCCATTAATGCAATGTTCAATATCGATTTTACACTCCAGCACAAAGTGAGGCATATCCTCCTATCGTAAGCAAATAAATCGGCGACACGCTTACTCATCAGCTACGACGTTATCTCTAATGTATGCACGTGTGTATGTATTGCCGTTGGAGTGAAAAATCGCTATCCCAGTGACTTGGAGCCAAGTTATTTAGCTTATCTGTGTAATGCATGCGTTATATGTAATTCGGAGAGTAAAGCTGACAAGCGCATCGATACGGCACATGTGTATTCCCGAAATAAGTTTTGCACTCGAAAAACGAAGCACTCGCACACCTATATCTCATATATTTATGATTTTTAGCATTTGGTTGCAGCTTAGTATTTCTTAGCGCACGTACTTTTCGGAAACGAACATTCCCAATGACTTGTACTAAATTGTCGTAGAAAAATTGCACTCCCGAATAAATATGACACGAATGTCCCCGACTGTTGTATTGGTAAGCGATGAATGAAAGAGCATAGAAGAATGATTATGGTGGAAAGTCTTGGAATAATCGTAAAAGTAAGAAGAGGAGAGAATTGCCAAACCTAATTAATAACATTACATTATATATTGCGCCACCGTAAATTCAAATTAAAAAACAGAAAGTTAAAAATTACAAACAAGCCAATCCCTTGAGCCGTACCCGCTCATTTGGCCTTGATATTATCAAATTATCCGTTTTTTTAAGAAATCCTGTAACACGCATCGCCATATCGTTTAAGCAACCCCTAATCGGCGACCAACCAATAAGGGAATCCGACCGCTTTATCACCCCGCGGATCTAACCCGAGACACATGATTTGTTATGGTGCCCCGTTGAAATGCTCTCGACTGCGTTTTTTATCGGGCGTGGGCGTCCATTTTCGAAATGGATTCGTCGTTTTCAATTCCTCGCTTCTTCCATTTGGTCGCCTCTGGATTCGCAGCCGCGCTTCGCTACAACGAGAACCTTAAAGGTCCTAGTGCGCCATCGCTGCCAATAAATGCGCGAATTTTTACTGCCAAGGAAAGTCTATAGCCAACTGCATTTTATCATACTCACCATCACGTGGGCTTTTACTGGGGATTTTTTATTGCGCAGGATGAGCGGTATGTCGATAAGACTGGCGAGAAGTCCCTTTGCAAAGGAAATATTTCCATTCTGACTCGTATTGGTGGCAGCTTTGCTTAATATTATTAAAATTAATGCAACTATATATATATATATTTGCACAGGCAAATGTTAGTTTTAATTAATTGAGGCGTAAATGGGCGTCCCCTATTGAAATTCTAGAAAAATATGGAAATGCAATTTCTATTTCAAAAGCCATTGTAATTTATGCACTTTGAGTTTAATGGAATATCAAAGTGATTTAATATCGATGTAGTCGCCACTGAACAAACGTAGCCAAATTACGTTCTTCTCTCAATCTCCCTACAACATACTTCAAATTACCCAAAATTGCCTAAAATTGTCTAAAATTGCTTGAAATTATTAAAGATTTCCCTTGATACATTAATATTTGGTGCTTGAAAAAAAGTGTATTGAGAGCCGATTGAAATCTAAATATAATATTTATCAAGATAATCTGATAAAAAAAAAAAGCATTGAAACATTATATCTGCCACTATTAAGAGAAAGGAGTTTATAAATTTTTGGCCATTTAAAGTGTACGAGTTGGCATTTTAAACGATATTTTATAAATAAATGGGATATAATCTGAAAGATTTAACACGCTTATCGCGTTTTATTCTATAGCTGACTTATTAAGTAAGTGACTTTAAGAGCCAATGGGGATTTTCACTCGATTAATCCAACTAAATTAATTGCAAAATTTGAGAGAACACTAGAAAACAATTGATTCGTAACATCCGACCAAAGAAGCTTCTTCTTTAAATCCAGAACTCACCTGTCTCGCATGATGTACCTCCTTGAGTAATTTTAAACATACATAAACATATATTCCAATTTAAATATGAATGTTAAGGAAACTCGTTATATATATATATTTTGTTTTTCTTTATTTTCCAGAGGCAGAAAGGCGAATTCGCGCAAATAATCGCGAATACAACTTGCAGTTTAACTATGCGGTAAGATACATTATCTATCATTTCAATCTATTACTTCTGATCGCTAGTACTTAATAATAAAATGTTTAATACAAAAAACTCATTTCTCGAATGTACAATAATTTTTAAATATTTGAATTATAATGAGCTAAATAAAACTTTCTCATCTATTCAATGGAAACTCTAAACGCTCATCAAAGCAAATATGATAAAATGCTAATTGAAACATAATCCTACCGTAAGATAAAATTTCATACAGCAAACTAAAATAATAGACTAAAATAATTATCGATGGCAGCAATGCTTGCTTTGAAAGTCGGCGCAAAATTCTAATAAATTATTTCTCAAATAACAAAATTGCAAAAACATTTCGTTAGGTCATGAAATGCAGTTGTAAGTTTTTCGGGATTCGAAATACCGCAGATGCTTAAGTCGCCCGTTGAATCATTGAAGATCCAATTTCTGAAATAGCAAAAAAAAAAATGATCTATGTTTATGTAAGAAGAAGAGCTCGACTAAAAATCTCCTTTCCACGTGATATATGCAATCCTTAGTAAGTTATAGTAAGTAAGAGATTATATACTATGTTCATGATGCAAAAATAAAATATATTTTTGCTAATAGTTTTGGTGCTGTCAAAGTAAGTAAATGCGTGGGAAAATTTCTTGAACGGCGTTGTTGACAAGTGACACAATACGTATTAATTAAGAAAATTATAATTTTTTGTTTAAATGTCGCTCGAGAAGAAACTTTTCTTCTCTAAGAATTTAAATGTAAATTAAAAGAAAAAAAGAAGAAAAAAAAATAAGCTCTTCCAACAATATTGTTTTCAAGTTAATTTCAAAGTCCAAAGTATATCAACTAAATTTGTAAGCAACTTCGAATAAACCAATTAAGTCTTAGAGTAATAGATGATAGTCTTCACTCAATAATTTTATAAATTTAATGCAATGATATTTTTCAGCTACTGGTAAAACTATTGTAAAAATTAATAAACAAATAAAATAAAAGAAATAAGAACAACAAAAGCAAAGCAAGCATTAAGATATTAGCATGAAGCAGTCGTTCAACTACTGAATACGACATTATTAATTTTTGCATTCAAGCTTTCCTTAGTATTTCTCCTCAAAATAGTTATAATATTTCTTGGTTGATTTGATTTTCATTACGTACATTACAATTATAATATAGCAGATAATTCATAAATGTGGATTTCCTTTCAATACCGTTTACGTACTAGTGATAATATAAGTACATTAAAAAAATGTAATCCTAGTTATTTTAAATCAAAATAGAGATTTCGTAATTATTCATAATATATAGACAATTAATAATTACATTCGTTCCAGTATTTATTATATATAAAATTTCAGAAATTTCGTTGTCCATAAATATATCAGCAAGTTGACCATTGCAATTATAGCTTTTTCTATTCTTTTCATAGACAATTGCGAGCTTTATGTAAAGACAGGCTGATGCTCTCGAAACATACTTTGTTTCCAAGTAAATCAATGCTCGGTGCATCAATTCGCCTTATCTCATTAAGAAGCTTTATATTTCAAGTTCTTTCTATCTTAGTGACTTGTGTTTATTACCGATCGCATACAGTTTACTACTTTATCTGTAGTGTAAATAATGCTCATAAAGTAAGTATAATTTGGATGGTCAATTTAAGTTGGAAACACTCTATCGGCCGTGGTGCTTTATCGGGTAAAATTGTTGCTGCTCTTATTGTTAAAAAAGAAATAAAGTTACAATTTATTTGGGAATTCCAATCATGTAAATCGCGAGAGCTAATGACATCCTACGTAATATCAGATAATCTCGAGCCTTTTAACATAATAAAAATAAAGCCTCGCCATAAAAAGGAAACGATAGCCCCATTTAAGTGGACTTTATTTCCAATTCTATGCTGGAAAAGAGCTGAATATCAACCTTCGGGACAATTACAACAGCCCTCCTCCCCGTAAACCACGCCAAACCACATAAATCCCCTACCCTATTACTTCCATAAAAAAAAAAAATCTCATCCTTAATAAGATTGCCAATAGCCACGGCTTTCCTCCTCCCCCTCCGCCCCTGCCCAATTAATACTTTAATGCTCGGCCAGCAATGCCTCACGCCTCCGCTCGCTTTATTTACAGAACAATTACATCAAAACGTCCAAATATTCGGTTCTGACGTTCCTGCCACTAAATCTATTCGAGCAATTCCAAAGGCTCGCCAACTTTTACTTCCTGTGCCTGCTGGTGCTCCAACTGATTCCCGCGATATCCTCACTGACCCCCGTCACCACAGCTATACCCTTGATCGGGGTGCTCACGCTCACTGCCGTTAAAGATGCCTACGACGACTTTGTAAGTATTGTGATTATTGCGATAAGCCCACCTTAAATGTCGCCGAAGAAGCGATATTGCTTACTGATTAATTACCAATTGAAAGAATTCCGCGTGCAATCCGCATTATTGTTATTTATTGGCGTATGGTTGGAGCGAGTGTATGGTATTGAGGAACGAGAGTTGAATGATAATGTTGGAAAACGATAGTCGATGCCTCTTTCCTAGCGTACTTTATGTCCACTTAATGGCTTTGGATTCCTATGCAGATTATCTCGAAGATAATTATTGCACGCGAATCGAAAAGTAAATTTCACGCGTTAGTACGCCCTCTGAACTGAAGACGCATGGCTTTCTAATACAGAGAAACAAATAAACAAAGCATTTAGAGCTTTGTTGGACTTGCAGGAAAGTTCCTGTTGCAAAAGGAATCTGCTACTGCGAGGACACAAATGGAGATTTCAGAATGCGAATGAATGAGCATAATTGTAAAAAGTTCCAGGAGTTTTATAATTAATAAAATATCCATGCGCATGGCAGTTACACGTGCTAAATGAATTCAATAATTAAAACTAATTAAATTAAATTGTTTGATTCTTAAGCGATAACAATAACAACAACAACTCGCTCGCGTAGGACGTATGAATTGAAAGAGAAAATGCCGAGATTTTCGTTTATTGGAGGGCGAGATTGCTCGGCCTAATGCTAATTTTAATATTAAACAGCAATGCAAAGGTGAAACCAATGATTGGCCGTGCATCCGTCCATGTCTCGATAATAAATTATGGCAGGAAAGAGTGAAAATTTAATCCAAAAATTCCAGTCTATGTGTAACGGATACTCTATCTGAAAATTGAGAGACCTGTTGTTTAATTTATGTGAGACAGGCGATAGATAATCTATAATAAATTATGCTACTTGGTACTCGCTTAATTTGAGATTATTGATGGTGTCGAAGTACGAGACTGATTTTTAACTTTTTACATTTACTTTTGACATTTAACTTTTCGAGCTCATTGCGATGCTCTGCACTCGTGTACCGATATTCAGATTTTCGTGCTTTAAAGTGAAGTGCATTGAATCCTTCGACAATTCATTAATTGATTAATCGATTAGAATAGCCGGATAATAGAATTAATAAATTTGATCTTTTCATATTTCGAAGCTGTTCTTACGAATTATGGCTTTTCGATTTTTAAACGAGTGGTCTGATGTAAGCGGCCAGACTGTCATCAATTCGTACGAGATTTCAATTCAAACTAGCATTAGTACAAACAAAATAAATTCTAGATAAATGTCTTGCTTAATAAAAAAGATAATAACTATGTCATTGGCGATTATATTGTGTCTTTAAGTTAATCTTCAAGCTAAAGTACCGAGCCAAAAGTTTTTTTTTTTGTTGACATAAATTACTTAAATACCTTCAACGCAAATGTCAATCTAAAGTTTAAATTGCAAAAGTTTGCCTAATAGTGCGCTGTTTGTGTGTGTGAGCGGGGGAGAGACAAAGTTATGTTCAAGGTTTTGCAAGAGAAATGTAATTTTATTGTGAGAATTTGGAATTTAAAAGTTTATATGCTCGCTTAGAAGGCCCTTTCTTTTAAAATTACAATACACTCGAATAATAGAGAATGAATTGAATTTTCAGCCTTTATAAGCAGCATGTGATCTTGCAAATAAAAATACACGCGCTTAATGAGACATTAAGAAAGATTTGGAGGGGGGCGATTGTCCAATGTGTGAATGTCGAGCCACAAAAGATTAGATCGCATTATCCCATTGTCGCGTTGTTGTTGTTCGCCCAGCCACCAAATACACATTGACTCGCTTTGTCCACAGCAACGACACAGCAGTGATTCGCAGGTGAACAATCGGAAATCATGGACTCTGCGAGGCACAAAGTTGCGCGAGGAGAAATGGTCACAAGTCCAAGTTGGCGATGTGATCAGAATGGAGAACGACCAGTTCGTTGCCGCGGACGTTCTTTTGCTTACGACAAGCGAACCAAATGGCCTTTGCTACATCGAGACGGCGGAGTTGGACGGGTTTGTATTTCACAAAATTGCACGCACTCTCTATCTCTCTCTCTCTCTCCTAGCCTTTGCATTCGTTTAATAATTGCAATTGTATCGTTTAATCAGAGAGACGAATCTAAAGTGCCGCCAGTGCTTGCAAGAAACTTCCGAGATGACGGATAATCATGAATTGATTGGGCAATTCGATGGTGAAATCATCTGCGAGACTCCCAACAATTTGTTGAACAAATTCGACGGCATTCTCACGTGGAAGGGCAAAAAGTAAATAAGCCAATCGCTTCTCTCTAATGTAATGTGCGCTGCTTGCGACCACAGCGATGTGGTGGGGGGGGGGGGCCCTTAAGTTAAAGTTTCAGAGACTTCATCTTGAACACTTGGGGCCAGCAAAATTCCCATTTTGAATATAGAAATTGCGTCCATAGTGAACTGCCGCCCTCACGAATTCTAATCCAAAACCTTACCACCCTAGATACGTACTGGACAACGACAAGATTATTCTGCGCGGCTGCGTGCTGCGCAACACCCAATGGTGCTACGGCATCGTGATCTTTGCTGGCAAGGACACGAAACTCATGCAGAACTCGGGAAAGAGTAAATTCAAGAGGACCTCGATCGACAGGCTGCTGAATCTCTTAATAATCGGCATAGTTCTATTTTTACTCTCCCTCTGTCTATTCTGCATGATCGGCTGTGGCATCTGGGAGAGTCTCGTCGGCCGCTACTTCCAGGTAATTCTCCCCACTCATTCGTCAATCTCTGCATATATGTGTGATTAACATATTTATAAGAGTCTCGTAGGGCTCACGGGTGGGTAAGGTTCTGCACGGATGACAAGAGGTGGCAGTGAAGGTGTCGCGCGATTATTAAATTTATTCAGCTTTTTACTGACCTTTAGCTTATTTATCAAAGACTCGGCACATACGTTTTAATGTACCGAGAGAGTGATTAAGGAAATAGTCCGAGTTTCGCTTGCTTTGCAAATTCAAGCAAAGCTCTTGCAAAGTGAGCTTCAAAACTTTTCAAACATTGATTAATAACATTGCCTCCTCTTATTCCGCCTCTATTATTATATTTCCATTATTAAACATTGTTAAATTGCTCTTGTAAATTTAGAAAAGTCGTTTAAAAATAAAATCATTCCACTAATGTTTTTATAATGCTGAAAAAATTTTTCATATTATTTCGGTGAAATAATTGCAGTAATGTTTAATCAACAAGTAGTAAATATCGTATGTTATCAATGTTGGAGGGAAATTCAATGAATGTGGTTGTATTAAGTAAATTTCGATCATATCGATAGTATGGAGAATATTTCTAGGCTAAAATTCTTATTCGAGGGTTTATTTATTGAAAATACCCCGGCCATTGGGGTGCCTTAAGCACCAATTCAAAAAATTCTCCAAAATTAGTGCTTTTAGAGGGATTATTACGTTACTTTATTACTCCGAGTATATTTCAATCGCGGACCACGGAAAACACACTGATACCAAAGCAAATTGCTCAATTGCGTTAATTATTAATTAAAGTTCGGATTAGTCGTATTAGGTTTACGGGATTTGTTTTGAAGGCGTCGTGGCGGCCGGTAATTATCAATTATCAAACATTATCGTTTGAAATTAGCGGATGGATTATTAGGAAGGTGGAAAATCATTAAATTTATATTCTGTCGCCTATTATGAAATCATCGTACCTTTCTCTTGTCCCGCTCTTATAGAACAATACTTGCGTAATTCTGGATCTCGTAACTTGTTCTTCCTGTCGTATAATCATCGCCGCGAGTGTAGCCAAAGTTGTTGGCCGTTCGGTATTTTAAAAATCTCAACGAGCCCCCAACGTCCACTTTATTAAAAGTCCGCGGCTTAATGGAATCGGTCGGCGATGTTTGCGCTCGCGCTCGCGTCAACGTGGAAAGCCGAGAGGAAAATGGAAAATTACATGCCGTATGGCATTTCCGATTGTCGCGAGCCAAATGAGACACGCAACAGCCCAGGGCATTTTAACTGAATGGTCGGTAGCGGCTGGAAAGAGGGTGTGGGGGCCGATGAAAAGCTAATGTCTCGTGGAAAATTGCCCCCAGGTCTACCTGCCGTGGGACTCGCTGGTGCCAAGTGAGCCGCTGGCCGGTGCCACGGTCATAGCCCTCCTCGTCTTTTTCTCCTACGCCATTGTCCTAAACACCGTCGTGCCCATCAGCCTCTACGTGAGCGTCGAGGTAATTCGTTTCGTCCAGTCCTTCCTCATCAATTGGGACGAGGAGATGTACCACGCGCCGACCAACACCCACGCCCGCGCCCGCACCACCACCCTCAACGAGGAGCTCGGCCAGATACAATACATCTTCTCCGACAAGACGGGCACCCTCACCCAGAACATCATGACCTTCAACAAGTGCTCGGTCGCGGGCCAGTGCTACGGCGACGTCATCGACGAGGTCACCGGCGAGGTCGTCGATCTCAGCGAAGTTAGGGTAAGTATTATCCGCCCGCCTATGCTCGCCACCATCACTTTATTGCGTATCGCGGTACTTAAGTCGACGCACGTTTATATGCCTCCATTGTTCCTCGGCTCCGACTCTAAACGAGGTTAATCCAAGCAACGAATGCCGTCTATTATGCGCTGCTCTATCGACGTGCACATTGTGAATGTTGTGTATTATTGTGCCATAGAATGTGAGTGTTGAGAGATGCCGGGACTGCAAGAGAGTGTTTTTTGTTTTTCTCTTCTTCTTCTTCTTCTTCTTCTTCTTCCTTTTGTTTTCACTCGGCATTGTCATTATTGCCGTCGTCTTGGGCTGAAATATCATCATCGGCTCCGGCAGCAAAAGAGTGGCGTTGACGTCATTATTGACCGACCAATGGAAGAGGAAAATGAAAAAATCACGTTTAAGAAACGCACACGCGTCCCGCGATTGCATCTGGCATTTTCGATCTCAGCTCTTGTTATTCTAATGGACTTTACACAAACACACTTTCATTCAATGGTACATTAAATACACATCCATGAGCTATAATACATCATCGGTTTTTAGAGAATTACAAGTTTTGCCTCGCGACGCGGCTGATGACCTTGATAATGTCGATATAAGCGGAGCGTCGATTTAAGCTTTGTATTTTCAATAGTCGTATGATTATAAGAGACAATGAAATTTTGAACATTAACCGTGCAATTCTAATTTACAATTGAAAATTACCTTAATTTTGAGGATAACGATTATTTGGTGGTACTGGCATTTTAAATAGACTCACTTTTTTTCTTTTTTTTTTTTTTTCCATTCATTTTACACGTTTATTAATTTATTTGATTATTGTGTGACTTTTAAATTTTCAAAAACTTGTTTTTATTATTATCATTATTATTATTATTATTATTATTATTTTCTTTGTTTTTTTTTCGTGTGATGATTGCCTGTATTCTCTGCATATGAAAAGCAACAAATTTACATCGACACCGCTTGAAATGTATTGTCTCTGCTAAAAACAGACTCCATAGACTCTAGTACATTTTTTTTAAACACGAAATGCAAATTTTTAAATCAATTTTTGATTGAATTTTTTGTCATATTTTTTATTTATTTCATTTTTATTTCATTTTTTTTTTTCAATAATTTCAATTCAATTCTTATTTTTCATCAATCAAATGTTATCTTCGAGTATCGATGGTTTTTACAATCCAAGTATATCAACAAGTATGTTACAACGTATTTTTATGCATCTTTAATTACTTACCGTGTAATGAGAATTTGTAAATGAGCCATCGGTACGCTTGACAATGGGACATTGCATATGAATTTTTTTTTTGCGCCCATCCATTCTGTTAAAATCAATTTATTTATCAGTTTAAGAACGCATTTATTACCCCGAGATATGGATCATACAAACTTTCATGCGATTTCCCAAATACGCTTAAAGAACACAGAAGCCGAGATTGTGCTGTGCATAAATTATTTAGCGCATGTGTGTGCTGCATGTAGACAGATAAGGCCGTGCACACACCGACAATGAAATGGAAAAACGGACAGGAATTTGTCCGGCCAGTTTATACACCTCTTAGCGGTGCGAATGTTCGCCTGCTGGAACAAGCCGACCGAATATCCAGTACAACACCCGAGCCGGGCATCAATGGCGGCGCTAAAGTTCCACTTAAACATTCAGTACGCATGCTTCTGTCTCAGTCTATATTACACATAAATATATATATACATATACATATACACACGTATATCTTGTCTTCGTATATTATTACAGTACATCCTCATACTAATGCTATATACACAATTGCCACCCGTCTATGTTGTTGTTGTTGTTGTTGTTGTTGTTGTTATTACCAATGCTTTGCCTATACGCGCGCCTGTGCGTGCATGCGTGCGTGTGTAACGTAGTTTTTGAATTTAATCACGAGTAAGTAGAATAATGCACGAAGAAAAAAAAACAACAGAGAAAAAATGATAGCATGCATCACTTCCGTTTTCTTTTTGTTCTTGTTTTTTTCTTTTTTCTTTTTTCTTTTTGTTCTTGTTTTTTTTCTTTTTTCTTTTTTCTTTTCTATTTTTCTCCCACTGTGTTTGACATTTCACTTATTCTTAACGCAAATGCATTTTCACTTTGTATCTTACAACCTCTTGCTCAGCTCATTATCGCGATAATGTGCATTGACGCGCAAGTAGACACTTGCAAGCCGTGCTCTATTCAGTATCTATTATTATAATAAGTATTTTCAAGCTTATAAAGGTTTCGGAGAGGGATCGTTCTAAATCTTCACCCTTCATTACAAGCGACCACAAGCTCTCATTATTTATAACCATCATCACGAGGCTTTTTTTATTCCAAACGTATTCTTTACCCAACGAATCCCGTATTTCTTCCATAGCCGCTGCTTAGCATTAATGTGGTGAAGGTTTGCTTTAAAACTTTATCGGAGGCTGGCTGGTCTTAAAACTCTTGAGACGATGGTGAAAGACTTTGCCGATTATCGGCCCAAGACCTTCCGGCCAATTATAACGCATCACCCGCAGCCGACTAACTTGCCTCGAATCGAACCCCGAAAGCTCCCTGCGCCAAAGCCAAAAGAATACGTTCGCAATACCAAAAGCCCCACCCACCCACCCTCCCTCACTCCCCAAACGGATCCCCCCGCCCCCCAATAATGTCGCGCTCTCTTCTTTTCCACGAAAAAACGAAAAATCTCAACAGAACGTCCCGTCCCTGGACTTCTCCTTCAACAAAGACTACGAGCCGGAATTCAAGTTCTACGACGCGAGCCTCCTTGACGCGGTGAAGCGCGACAACGAGAACGTGCACAGCTTCTTCCGGCTTTTGGCGCTCTGCCACACGGTGATGGCCGAGGAGAAGACGGGGCACCTCGAGTACCAGGCCCAGTCGCCGGACGAGGCGGCCCTCGTCTCCGCAGCCCGCAACTTCGGCTTCGTCTTCAAGGAGCGCTCGCCAAACAGCATCACCATCGACGTCATGGGCAAACGCGAGATATACGAGCTCCTCTGCATCCTCGACTTCAACAACGTGCGCAAGAGGATGTCCGTGATACTGCGGAAGGACGGCCAGCTGAAGCTCTACTGCAAAGGCGCCGACAACGTCATCTACGAGCGCGTTAAGAAGGGCAGCGAGGAGATAATGGCCAAGACGCAGGAGCACCTCAATAAATTCGCCGGAGAGGGTTAGTGCATTGCGATTACAAGCCCTTGATTGGGATTTTTATATGGCGATACGCTTGGTAGGGGGAGGAGGGCCTTCTTAACGCATGACAATTGCAATCGACACGGCGCACTAAACATGCACGGGCTTTTCTACCCGCGATAATGCAAATTAAGGGGCAAAGGTTGTTGTTAAGGAGGAGACATTAAGGTTCGTCGTAAGGGGACGGGAGGAAAAGTTGGAAAAGCTGCTGAATATTCGTCTATACCTGAGCTTTTAATGAGCTCAAGGTTTAGTAACGCGTATTTTAATGTTTAAGTAGGGGAGTGGCCCCATCGAGTTGCAAGGCCAAGTTGTATATCAGTTAATGTTAGGCTTAATTACGTCGAGTGCCGAATTTCAATAGCGCGTACATTGCTTTCGCCCGTCTAAAGACAAAAAGCAAAAAAAAAATAATTTCTCTCGAGCGAGTCCTGCGATTTTAAAAAGTTCGAGTTTTTTTTTATGGATATTGGAATTGTAAGAAGATAACCTGGCGCACAAGCTAACAATTTTTAACGAGTGGCTTACGTGATTCAGGTTTACGTACGCTGTGTCTGTCAACGAAGGATCTGGACGAAAGTTTCTTCAACGATTGGAAGCAAAGGCATCAGGAGGCGGCCCTCAGTCACGAGAACAAGGATGACAAGCTCGACGCAATTTACGAGGAGATTGAGAAGGACATGACATTGCTGGGGGCAACGGCCATCGAAGATAAGCTTCAGGACGGCGTACCCCAGACCATTGCCAATCTCGGTCTCGCCGGCATCAAACTCTGGGTCCTCACAGGCGACAAACAAGGTGGTTAATCCTAATTTTTTGCCTCCCTAGTCTCATAAGATGAAAGTGTTCTCTCATTGAATTGCGAGGAGGGGGGTTTGGCGTAAGTGGGTGCGACTGTTTGGGGGGTGGCGGGAGCGAGAGGGGGAGGAGGAGGGTTTGGCGTAAATGGAGAAAAGTTGGCGATTGAGTAAATTCCGTTGCGTTTTACACACAGAGACGGCGATCAACATCGGCTACTCTTGTCAGCTGCTGACAGATGATCTAACGGACGTGTTCATTGTGGATGCAACGACGTACGATGGCGTCGAAACGCAACTGACACGGTATCTAGAAACAATAAAAGCGGCTTCGAATCAGCAGAAGAGGCCGACTCTCTCCATCGTCACATTCAGGTGGGACAAGGAAAGGTCAGGCAAATGAAAGAGACGGAGTACGATCCTTATACAATTCTTCTGTACTGCATTTTCTCATTTTGATCGATGATGCAACCAAAAAAATATCAAACAAACAAATTAATAATAATAATAATAATAATAATAATAATGAGTAATAACAAGATTAAGAGTAAGCCTTAGAGGAATATAAGTGTGGCACCCATGCTGTGTGTGGTTATGCTTTATCTGTCGATCAGAAATAGTTTAAACGACAATTAGAGAGTACTATTGAACAAATCTATTCCTTAATAGTCGCTGTATTCATAATAAACTGTCTCGATTTCGCTTAGGAATTCCACACCTTCATTGGTTTTGGTAAAGACTTGCGTTACTGTAATTTACCGCAAAAGAAATAAATGCTTTCATGTTTTTCAAAATTCTTGCCAAGACAATCGATAAGTTTCTTCGAACTCGCTTAGTATATTAGTGTATGTGTTTGCATTAGCTTCATTCTTCCAATTATGCCACCAGTTCTTATTACGTTCTAATAATTGTCAATACTTCATGCTTAACCGCAACATTGAGATGAGCGAAAAACAAAACTACCCTCGAGTAAAGACTTTGCATGTGATCTTGAGACAATCTAATCGACATTGTCGACATTGGTGGTAATGTACTTTTAGTGGGCCTTTAGTCTCCCTTTAGCCAACCACTTTAGTTTACTTTAACTAAGTTAAAGTTTACCCCCCCATGCAGTACGTAAAAGCCAAGCTTAGATTAGAAAATTTATAAAATTGTTTATAAAATCGCTATTTACCGTGTAGCCACCCCCTCCCTCTCCTCCACCACCACCACCACCACCACCACTTGGTAAAATAATGAATTCCGACTGTGTACTTAATAATTCGATACTCAATACTTCATGAATAATTATTATATAATGCTTGATACTCACTCCTTCTCTTTCTGTCTGCTTAATTGAATTAATCTTGTCGATAATAACAAAGCGAACCAATTGTCTTGTGCCTCGCGTCACGTTTGGACATTCATCACATGCTCTGCGACTGTGTTCATAATGGTGTTCTATGAAAGCGCGATTATTAGTTAACGGGCTTGATTTATGTGCAAGACTGTACAGTTGGAGCACCGACCCGGTCGGCGAGAGAGCCCTGGCTTCTTCTCTTTCTTCGCTTCATAGTCACATAGTCAATTTTGAATAAACGCTTGCCATAATGTGCATGAATCTCACAGACGTGACACAAGCCCGCGCGATCGCTAGTTTAAAACGTCCTCTTCTGTGTTATCACATAGTAGCGATACAGAGTACAACCCGAGCAGGGAAGAGGCCGACGAGCAGGAAGGAGACACGCAGGCGGGTTTCGCAGTGGTGATCAACGGTCACTCGCTGGTCCACGCGCTCCATCCGCAGATGGAGCAACTCTTTCTGGACGTCTCTTGCCAATGTACGTACAATCAGACATGAAAATATTCTCGAGTCGACGGCGACCGGGGCCACGGGCAATAATAATTGGCTGAGCTCACCGAGTTAAAGGCATTTAAAGTGCCAACAACTGAGCGCGTGCGCCTCCTCGGCAACGAATTTACACAGTTTTGCTTGAACGCTTAGCTTCCTAAAAAAGAAAACAATTGGCTTAATAAGCACGCCAACCCAGTAAACAACACTCTCTGCTAAATATCATTTGTGCTTAGGTAAATCGGTGATTTGCTGTCGAGTGACACCTCTGCAGAAGGCAATGGTCGTGGAGCTCGTTAAGAAGAGCAAAGAAGCCGTTACCTTAGCCATCGGGGATGGGGCCAATGACGTCTCGATGATAAAAACGGCCCACATCGGCGTCGGCATCAGCGGACAGGAGGGATTACAGGCCGTATTGGCCTCGGATTACTCGATCGGGCAATTCAGGTTCCTCGAGCGATTGCTCATGGTTCATGGTCGATGGTCTTACTATCGAATGTCCAAGTTCCTCAGATATTTCTTTTACAAGAACTTTGCGTTCACCTTGTGTCACATTTGGTTCGCCTTCTTTTGTGGATTCAGTGCCCAGGTAAAGTAAATACTCGCCGACGCACATTGCGCTATTCTCCTCGAAGGCTTTGCTTGCTAATTACAAATGATGAGTGTAAGGCGAATGTGATTTTAAGAATTCCCGCGTTCGAGTTTTGCTTTATTTGCTTTCTTTATTTGTTCTCTTTTTTTTTCTTTTTTCTTTTTTTTTCGTATTTTCCTACTTCTTCTACCCCCCCCTGCACAACTCCGCGGTTGAGGCTTGAAAATTTGAACGCTCCATCAATCTGATGTAATGATAAGCTCGCGCTATAACAATATTATAATCCACGTGACGTGGACCGATCTCTACCACAATGACCAACGTGACATTCTTCTCTGCTGCAGACCGTATTCGATCCCATGTACATCTCCGTCTACAATTTATTCTACACGTCGCTGCCAGTCCTGGCAATCGGCATATTCGATCAAGATGTCAACGACAAGAACAGCCTAATGTATCCGAAATTGTATACGCCCGGCCATCAGAATTTACTCTTCAACAAGAAGGAATTCTGCTGGAGCGCCCTGCACGGATTCTTCGCCAGTTGCGTACTTTTCTTGGTGCCCTACGGTAAGCCGACCTTTTCCCCCTCAACAACACCACCACCCCCCGCCCCCCCACAAACACACATACCCCCCGCACACTCACCGCCCTCTCACTCCTCAAAGAGCCAAAACTCACTCCTCGCCCCTTCCATTCAGGCACCTACAAGGATGGCGTCTCACCGAAAGGCTACGTACTTTCGGATCACATGCTGCTGGGCAGTGTCGTCGCCACCATATTAGTCATAGTCGTGACCGTTCAAATAGCTCTCGACACCTCCTACTGGACCATCATCAACCACTTCATGGTGTGGGGATCGCTCATTTGGTACTTTATTTTAGACTACTTTTACAATTTCGTCATCGGAGGGAGCTACGTGGGCAGCCTTACGATGGTGAGTGGGAGGAGTACGAGGGAGCGAGGGGAGGGGGGGACGAAGGATTATACGTGGCCAAGGATTCATACGAAGCGCCTCCTGCTTGTTTCCAGGCAATGTCGGAGGCGACCTTCTGGTTCACGGCCGTGATATCCTGCATAATGCTGGTGATACCGGTGCTCTCGTGGCGCTTCTTTTTCATCGACGTGCGGCCGACGCTGTCGGACCGGGTGCGGCTGAAGCAGCGACTCGCCCAGATGCGCTCGCGCCAGAGCCAGGATATACTGCGCACCCCCTCGACGAGGCGGACGCGGCGCTCCCTACGCTCGGGCTACGCGTTCGCCCACCAGGAGGGATTCGGCCGCCTCATCACCTCCGGCAAAATAATGCGCAAGCTGCCCAACGGCTCGGACTTCAAGTTCGCCATGCCCTTCGCCTCGAACAACGTGTCGAGGCAGGTGAGCGGGGCCGTGGCCACCTCGCCCAAGGACAACTCGTCGTCGAGGAGCTCGCAAATGCCCGAAAGCATAAACCTGTGATGATGATGAGGGACGATTGATGGAGCGCGGGCCGGTCGTCGCACGCGCTCTCGTACCTCTTGGGCGAGTACCTCGAGTGTGTATTATTTTGTGATACCAGGGATATTGCATCGAGCTTTTACGACTTTTCTTCTTTGCCGATTGACCGCTCATTTGTCCTATTGTTATCCTTGCTTAAGCACCGGCCCCTCGCCCTTCTCAACCGAGCCTCGCTATTCACTACATAAATCGAAATAAATGCGTCTACGAGGTATCGATGGCTAACGAGGGGGAGCGGCGGGGTGGGCCGGGGACGTTAATTTTGTTGTTGGGGTAGTGCCGATATTTGTACTTTCGTTTAATTTGTAACTTAAAGGAGAGAAGCACGTGTGTGTGTGAATGATGATCGATGGGACTCTCCTCGATGACATATATGATGATATATTGATAAACGATGGTGTTGCGTATATTTCACGTTCTATCGAATATTAACTTATTATTGTTATTGCTGTTGATTAACTTCTTATTATCATTGTCATTATTACTATTATTATTATTATTATTATTATCATTATTATTATTATTATCGTCGCTATTATTATTATTATTATTATTATTATTTTGTATGATTAGCATTACTCTTAATGAACTTTTAGTCTAATCTATTCTAAAGGTAGAAAAAAATATTGCTGGATCATAAGGGCACTCGAAGCAGCCGACAGTTCCCTCCTGAAAAGGCATCCTCGTCTCGCACTCGTAGGCTTCGTCGATTAATTTAGATTCTCATCTCTGTGAAACGATGAAGGGATTTGTCGACATTGCCCACGTGAAAAATCACGCGCAAAACATGTCCGTCGAATCGTCGAGTTGAATATTTCAAAGCATGCGTACCGTAATACCAATGTACCATTAACTACCATTATTCTAAAGAAGTCTACATTATACGTTAACGTGAGAAAAATAACGATAACAGTTCACATTACATAATTGCCTTTGTAAAACATTAACACGACAAACGATTAATAATACTGTACAATAGCATTGATTGTAAATATTTTAAAGAGATATATTAAATGTTAAGTATACATTTTTTAAAAAGAAAGTAATATATAGTTAGAACGATCTAAAAAGGAAAAAAAAAATTACGAAAATAGTAATTATATCATATTATTGCAGATAATGTTTGCCTTGGACTGACTACTGAATATAATATATTGAAGTATAAATTGAAAAAAAAAAGAAAAGAAAAGAAAAGTAAGGAAAAGAGAAAAAAAAAAAAAAAATTGAAACAGTAGTGAAACAATAAAGTATGGTATTTCTACTTTTAATACTAAAAAAGTGAATGAGACGAAGTAGTTTAAAACATCGGAGGAGTGTGTTCTACAATCAAACTATCATTTCAACGTCGAGTCATGGGAAATCATTTCTTAATCCTCGTGCCTGACCGCATTTAGCCAGACACGAAGATTGCCGATGATTCAACTTAGCACTACTCAAACGATCAAACTTATTGTCGCATAATTTCTTTCCTTTTTTCCATTCGAAGCATCAAACGACATTCATTATCAAGTACTTCGATATATGCCGCGATCGACTATTCTGTAATAAATTTGAAATAGAATTGTATATGTCACAAGACTGCAGAAATTTTTATAAAACCTGGTTGCTAGACAATTTAAAGGTACAAGGAAGTTGTGTATATTCGCTCTATTTATTGAAGAATAAAAAAAAAATGGGGGGCGGGGGAATAAAAGGAAGAAGAAAAAATAATAATGCTTAGTTACCAATAACTTTGCGTGTGTTGCAGTGTCACAAACATTTTCTCAATTTCTTGTTAATTAAGTCTGATAACTAATGCAGTAAGACTAATCGGCAATGAGAGTGAGAAAAATTGTATCGAAACAACCGACTTTTATATTGATGGGGTGGTGGGGGGTGGGGGGAAGGTAAATATTACAAATAAATAAGAATTGTTACGAAATTATAAAACTGCGCTCAAGCATTTCGAGTTGTAAAGTATCAGGAGTGTCGGAGGTATTTTCTCACCTACTGATCTAACGAAAATTCATGCAGGTAAACTGAGGATTCAATTTTTTGTACGAAAAAAACGTAATAAAAGCAAACGAAAATGTGTAACTGTAAATATAGGAGAGGAAAAAATGCACAGTATACATGTAAATAGTGTGTATACGCATATTTATGTGCACACGCATATGTGCGCGCGCGCGTGTATATATGCATTTATATATATATATATGTATATATACATATATATGTGTCTGTATGTATGCGAATAAGCATTGCGCATACGTAATATATGTATATATATATATATATATGTGCATGCATATTTATTTATTGTAAACTGGTTTGTACACATTTATTTTACATTATTCGTTGGAACCACTAGTATTTCGTCTCGGTATGTGATTTAGTTAATTATTCATACCAGCTACTTATATAAGTTGATTCGATGTAAATATGATTACAAGGAGTGCTTGGTTGTCGAAAGTACTGCTGCAGTGCGTAGGGGTGAATCACTGTAACTTTTGGTGCAAAATGCTAAAACTTGGCGGTTGCGGGGAATGAGTCGGATGCATTTTACAGTATGTACAAATTATTGTTTGGAGAAAGAAAATTGCTCGTTTACGCGATGCACAGCAAATTTTTATATTCTTACGCCTAGGCATTATCTAATCATATTTCTTCTTTATTCGACGGCTACACCGTTAGTCATAAAAAAAAAACTTGATATGTATGCTCGTTAAATCAACAAAAACACTTGTCCATTGCACATATGGTTATTGTTTTTTTTTTTTTCTTTTTTAAATATTTTGCGTTAAAAGTATAAGTACTCTAATTTTCTAAATACAAAAACGTAACTGTAAATAAAAGACAAAACCTTAGTATACATTAAATATTAAATTTAAGAATATGTTATTTTTTCTAGATTACGATCCTTTTAAATTCTACAAAGCATATTATAAAGAATTATTGTTAGATCTACCAATTTTCGAAGTATTATCTTTTACATTATTCGAGCACTCACATTTTTGCTATCTAAGTTATTAATTGCAAGACGATTTTAAATTATTATTTATTACGATGACATTTTTGTATAACGAGAGTCGCATATTAAAAGCAGCGCGACAATATTACAATAATATATTTGTTATTAAAATAAAATGTTCCTTGAGTAAAACAGCACACGAGAATGAGATAAATAAATAAAAAGAAAAAAATAATAAATTGCTTATTTAAATGTATAGTATATTGTACAGAAGCATAAAATGAATTCGACGATACCAAATGTGGAATCGACGTGTATGTAAAATACATCACCATGTAAAATAAACACAATTAGATTTGTATGGTCAAAAAAGCGGTCGTAACTTACCAAATCCAGCAGAAACTCAATTATTAACTATTAATCGTAATTTCAATTCTAAGAGAATTGCTCGATCACTTCTGGAAAAAAAGAAAAAAAAATGGCACTAATACTTAGCAATGAACATTAAATGAACATTCGGAAAGTTGAATTTGAGAAAAGCGAATAAAAGTCTTAAAAATTTAGGTATACAATATGCAAGAAAAAAATCTCAGATCAAATTTTAGTAAAGTTAGTAAATTTTCATGATTTTGTCTAGGATGAAATAAAATAAAGTAAACATATGTTCAAACATTCAACCAATGCCTATTAATATTCGTACCGTTCATTCTTCTTCTTTGGTAAATTGCATAGTAAATTGTAGCAAAAGATGAAATTGAAAACTGTTTAAAGCTCATTACACATTAATATTAACATACAACATACTTTCGTGCAGATTATAAAGGCAAATGTGTCTCCTGACACCACAAAAGTAGCTGTAAAAATTTACCGGCGTGCGTATGCCTGTGTTGATTGTCATACTTTTTACACGATTTTGGTAATGTCAATGAGAATTAGTAATTAATTAATTAATAGTTAGATTTAATAATTTTATAATTCAGCTTGAAACAAACGGGACCACAGTACATATTTATGTGTCTAAACAATATATACAAATATATATATTGATTATGCCTAAAGAAACCTTGACACCGTATGATTTGCCTTTTGGTTTCGTCGTGAAAAACCGTTTTTTTTTTTTTTTGATACTCGATATACTCGATCAATTGGTTTTTATGGTAAGTACGACTGCACTTTTTGGCAATAGTAATGGAATTAAGGATGAGAAAGGAATGTGTGGTGATGGAATATGGCCTTATTCAGATCAATAGAAATTTACATTGTAATTGAACGAGTAGATTTGGTTCTCCTCTTATCGATAAAGTTATGCTTTAGATTAGTTTTCACGCGCAAAAAGTGCTGGGCCTCTCGTAGACGACGGGGGACTCGAATGAGATTTATGATTGAATAATCTTGAGGTTGAAGGCATTAGGCAGGTTATCGAGTTATTTTCCCTGGAAGCAAAATGAATATGAAACACATTGGACTTGATTATTAGCCCGTCTTATCCTGAATTAAGCCATAAAATGTGGAATGATGTAACTACAAAAATAAACTGTAATAAATACACTCGAAACTGATTCTCATCACTTCTTGTAATAAATATATCATTTTTACATAACTAATCTCGGCCTCTGTTAATACAAGTGTATAAACATTTTCTCATTATTGCCGAAAGTTTTATTAATTTAGTAATTCATACTTTCAGAAGTTTTCAGTTTTTATTGTAACGGTAAATAACAGCAAACGGATGAAATCTTATCAAAATTAAAAGAAAAAAAAGAAAAAAAGAAAGAAAGCACATTATTTAATGTATATTTATTATACGAGAAAACATTTTACTAAAACAAAAAGTTTTTAATCAAAGTAAATGTAACAAATTAAAGAATTCACTTAATTTAATGTATACTCTACTGCATTCTTTTACGGTAAATTTCTCGAAATTTCTTATAAGAATTTACTTGATACAATGTGGATATATTTTCTTATGTTTTATTTCTTTCAATAGCCGAATATTGCAAAGCAACGTGGGTAAATAAAATGAAAAGTAAGAAGATTTTTTAGTAGAATATGAAAATTATATGGTTGCTTCCTTCGGAAAATTAATCGTATAATATTTTCCGATAATTATCTTATTTCAGTTCCATACTAAGTCGAGATTAAGAAAATAAGTTTACACGTTAGTATGAACTTAACAACTGAAGTCCTTTTAATTAACTTCTCGTGATAATTACTTAATCGTTATTTCTATTTTTATCTTACATTTTGTCAAAAACCTATCATAATTGATAGCATTCGGACTGAAATTTCATTATAGCAACGTATATTAATTAATAAAACTCATAATTTATAAAAGATGATTATTAGTAGTGAGGTTGCCCTTCCTAATATTCAATAAATACTAAAAAATGCAATTTTAATATCTGCCAATTAATTATTAAGATTGGCAGTGTAACGTGATATTAATTATATACACTTTCAATATTTGAAGTTTTGAAATGTCAAAATTTTGAAGCAATTTAGAACTGCAATTGTTTTCCACTGTTTTTTTTTTATGGAACGACAATTAATACAAATGATCTATCGAGAATGCAAAATTTATTACTAGTTTTTTAATTTACAAATTGTTATAACATGTTGCGTGCTAATGTTAAATTATTATAATTATTTCATTGCTGCATGTGAATTTGACTTTACAAGTACTTTAATAAGATGTTTGCTCTGAAATTCTATTTCCTCTAGCGCACACAAAATGGAAACTCTCGGAAAATAAATGTTGGAAAATTTGACTATTGACAAGATTTCAACTCTTAAGTAGTTTACAAGTTATGTACAACATAATTCATGCACTCTCATCTTTCAACGAAATGCAGAATAAAATTTATCTAAATCGTTCATTATAATATTAAAATTGCAGTCTTTTCGCTAATGAAGCACCATCCGTAGCTTCTAATAATTTTCTCTTTAAGCTGGGCTTCTCTTCGGGCTGTCGTTTAATTGTCATCGGCAATGGTAATTTAGCTTTCTGTGTTGGCGGTGGATTATTGCTAAAGTAAGGCATCTGTAGGGCTTGATCGCAAGTGCACCTTTCTAAAGGATTTATATTCAATAGGCTGGCAAGGAGATCCAGGAGATCGTCACCAGCGGCGGTGAATATATCCTTCAATGGTATCGCTGGAAAAGGCTTAAACTGAATGAAATCGGGTAATTGCGTCATTCCAGGCCACGTTTCTTCAGTTGGCGTCCCCAAAGCCTAAAACATTATTCCAAATGTTACTTCTTATTGTTTTCGTGTATTGTCAATTTTTTAATATATTTTTAAAATATTTAGCATTTTAATAAAAAGTACGAAATATTTGTGTATCGTAACATTAAGTCTTATAATTATATGATTGCCTTACTATTGTTGTTAATTTTTTTGTTTTTTTTTTTTTTATACAATTACAATTATTCGAGAGTAGAGTACTTATACATTGAGTTCCAATAAAGTCTGTACATGAGAATTACATTTCACATTTAATACCTGAAATATTCTAGTCAACTGATCCAAGTCAGACTCTCCTGGTAAAAATGGCGTACGAAGTAACAACTCAGCTAATATACAACCAATGGCCCACATATCGATAGCGGTACCATAAAGTCTCGCTCCGTACAATAATTCTGGAGCTCGATACCATCTTGTAACGACTTGATGTGTATTTATTCTGTTTGGGGAACCGTAGAATTTAGCCAAACCAAAATCACCAATTTTCAAAACACCTTCGCTACTTATCAGCAAGTTATTGGGCTTTAAGTCCCTATGGAGAATCCAATTAAAATGCAAATAATCTAGACCTTGTAAAGTCTGTATCAAGTAAGCCTTGATGTTCGCAGGTGTTAATACCAAGCTGCTATCCTTTATTATAACTTCCAAATCCGTGTCCATAAAATCAAAGACCAAGGAAACGTTAGATTTGTATCCAAAAACATCTACAAGCAGGTGGTCCTTACAATTATCGTGAAATTGAAAATACATGAAATATTAGAATAACAAATTACTCACCTAGTAATCCAATAATATTGTCGTGCTTTAATTCCTGCAACAATTTAATTTCCCTAAGTGCTGTTCTATTAATACCATCCTTGGCTTCGGCACGGCTTCCAACTTTGATCTGAAAACCAATTGAAATTTAGCTCTTAACCATCATTTTTGCCATTCAAAACATTCAATGGACTGGCAGCCAACCTTTTTCACAGCAACAATTCTATCGGTCACGCTATCCTTAGCCTTATAAACCGTCGCAAACTGCAAGCAATAAATTGAATTAATCATTACAATTGCACATTGAAATCTTATTTTGCAGTGGGCAATCTAACCTGTCCCTCTCCGAGGAAATCAATTTTTTCGTATCTCCTCAATTTATCGACCATCCTAATGAAATTGCTCTCCCCAATTATCTAAACTTTCTTCAACCTTAAGGAATGTTTATATAAATTAATCATTTATCCGCTATCAAACGCACAAATCAATTCACACACCATCAAGACTCATATGACGGCCGGTAACATATTTACATATATGCACATGCGTAGCGCATAATAGACTCACACACGCGCGCGCCCCGCACATTGCGCGCTCGCGCGCGCTCGCGATAAATTTAGATGCGTTTGGTTACACCGCGAATTGCAAATTGCACTCGCAGCTAAATTAAATTTGCCAATTTAATTGAATCGTAGGAGATGGAGGAGGAGGAGAATATCCTCCCTGCTACTATACCTTAAATGTTCAACTAATCTAAGATAAGATCTATGAAAAAACAAAGAGAAATAAGAGAAATCAGGTAAGATAACAATTCAATTGCCCGTCTAATGATTATTTCTAATATTTCGCAGTTATAATTAATAATAGATAGTGTGATTGGTAACTCTGCTGGTTGCTTCGTAATTTCGTAGTGCGTAATAAATATTGATTGCGATGATGAAACCTCGAGTGCAATAAATCGTAAACTCGGCAATCTACGCGAAAGCGGTGAGTTCAAACATTGACGATTAAAAACATTACGAACCATCGAAAATATTTCAGCCGAATTAACGGATTTTTTTATAATTTTGCTCATTATATATTTATAAGTTGAAAGTTCGATGCCAGACAAAAGCACGAAGAGCACTCTCGGAAGTCATAATTCGTAAGTCAATGCGAGTAATTACTTTTACCCAAGTTTCTCATATTATCGATAAAAAAGAAACTTATACATGTACATAAGAAAAGAATCTTTAGCTATCTTTTATTCGTAAAAATTAAATTATAATTACATTCTAGTTCTACAAGTCAAATGTTTAAAATATCGAGAATAACAATAATAATGATATAAATAACGAAATAGACGATTATTTTTAATCTAAGAAAGATAGTCGCAAGACATTATAAAGGCATTGGCTACTTATTAGATTTATTATCGATATAGACAAACTGATATGCTACTAACAATTTGGTATTTTTAATTCATCTTCGTGTACACTCGTCAGAGAGTGTTTTTTTTTCCTTAAAATTCTGTCTATTTCAATCGATTGCGAGAGAGAGTGAGAGAGAGAGAGAGAGAGAGAGAGAGAGAGAGAGAGAGTGAGGAGATGAGATGGAACTTGAATGAGAAATAAAATCCAAGTCACACTTGAGCTACATATAGCCGCCGATGAAATGCTCATCGAACGTTTTAAATTTATTCTCCTCGTCGTCTCGCGTGGAGCGCAAATCGACTGCCGAAGGAAAACAAAAGCCGAAGCGAGCAGTCTTGGATTGCACAACGGAAGACGATCTCGTTCGAGCATCGACGAGCGCCTGTCTCCAGCCAATCCCATCGCCAACAAATTACGAAAATAGAGCTCACGATTCTATGAATCCCGGCTACACTCGGAACATAAGAATCCCGCTGCACATATTTCCCGGTAAAGGAGTCCCCGCGCAAACAATCGTCACGCTCGTGAAATTTAGCCGAGGAATTGCTTTGGCAATGGTGGCTCTGGCTTTGACGTAAGCCAACCTCGCCTCGATTGAACATTTATCTGTGCCACGTGGCTTGGGACGATGGTCATTTATATAATTGCCCAATCCATCCTGGCATGATTAATCGAGGGAATTGATGCTGGCTGGCCGAGAGGCCTCGCGTACGGCGGAAAAACGCCAAAGTCATCCTCTCGCCTTTCCATTCTTCCGTCATCGATCGAATCTCTCCGAAAATCGCCGCTCGCCCTTCAATTCACCTCCTTTCATTCAATTGTTAAGGGAGATGAGATCGGAAGCCCAAGATGTTTGCGACGAGGAGACGCTCACCTCTCTCTCTCTCTCTCTCTCTTTTGTTTTGTACACACATTTGTCTCGGATCATTTTTAGGCGGCTCGTCACTTTATTATACAGCGCAACATTTATCCAAACATACCGACAGACAAGCCATTGCAATACCTCGAGAGCCTTTCCATATTTACTTGGGCCATTTACTCTCGACATGTATTCCTAGTTTTTGTTTACGGTGCAGCAATTCGATCCCCTTTGCGAGTGAACTTCCAAGTTGCTTTGAAATTAGAACTCCCTCTCTCTCTCTCTCTCCTTACATCATTACGTCGTGCCTCTTATCGAGATACAACTCGGTAAAACATTAAATAACATTAAATTAAGAATCGATATCATTCGTTGATTATTTTTGTTCTCTTGTAATGGACTCTTCGTCGCTGGCTGCGAGTAAGCGACCAACGAGGCAACAATTATTTCCATTCCAAAAAAAAACAACGCGTACCCGCATAAATATTAATAACAAGCATATTATCGACAATTTATTAATAGTCCTTGTATATTTATTACGTAAACGGCCTCCGCTGCACGAGAAACGAAACAATAGCCACATTCTGGCGTACTTCCATATTTGTTAATATTAGGAGGAGATAAGCATTGATTTGAATTTCAACAGAAAAAGCATTAAAACACCGAGGATTATCATTATTTTTTCCTCTTTCGTCGTGTTCACTTGTTTTGCCACATTACGTGCTTATGCGTGTCGATTCGAAAGAGACGAAATAATTAATGGGGGAAGCAAATACTTTCGTAATGATAAGGAATTTGTAGGATAAAAATTGCGAACGCGATTGCCGATCAATGCAATATCGATATGAGAAATCTCAACTTATTCCTATGGATTTTTTAAGGAAATTTTTAATTTCTGATACTAACTACGTCTCTCATCGGTTCAATAAAAGAATTGGAAAAATTGATGACAATTGGCACTGAATATTTCATACGATAGTTATTGTCGCCAAACAGAAAGCTTTATCTTTCATATTTTTACTCCACGCACGTGTTTTTGCGTTTTTGTGGCGACGCTTCGCGACACTGAACTTTATGGCTTAATTCATGTGGCTATAAACGTTCAATATCCATCATTTTATTGCGAAAGTTTATTTTTCATTTTCGACGAAATATTGACTATTGAGGATATATTAAGAGAGGAGTAGTAATTGCAATTGAACGTGGCGAAGATTAATTTCGTTGGCCGAATAAACAGAGCCAGTAATGAAAAATTTTGTATAAAATTTTATTGTATATATTTTCATAACATTTTATTAATGACGAACATTAGAATATTTCAACAACTCCACCTTCTCAGAGTACACTATCAATCAAAAATACATGTGGTCGGTTGTTTTATATTTTCGAGGGCTCACTCGAGATGTAATTAATCAACGACTTTTTTCTACCCATCACACATTTCTAATTGGCATTTGATCTTTTATATACATGACAAATTGAAACAATTTTTGTTAATTTGATGCGCATAGGCTGCTAACGAACAATCCCAATGGAACAAAAGGTTCGCTGCATTTTTCCCATCGACTTCTAGATGCTATGGCTAGATCCTAGCCATAATCTATATTATAAATAAATTCCTCAAACACTCGTTCTCATAAAAATTCTCTATAACATTTTCAATATTTTGTACATCTAAATGCAAATTACAACAATTCATCGATACAAATATCCCAATTAATCTCTGTTCATAACACATTTCCACGACACATCCGACAACAACTCCTATACACTATTGATAAGAAAACCAATTACTATTATTAAAAAAATAGAAATATTAAATTTTATTAATATAAAATTGCACGTTTTTACATATCACAAGATATAAAATTTCATTCGCTAACGCAAGTATCTAAAAATAAATATAAATGCAATAAATTATTACAAAAAATAAAAGAATAAAAATACAAACATAAAATTAATTGTGAATGCTAATCCCAAGTTTTTAAAGCACACATTACCCACGAATATTGTCGAAGATATATATAATTAATTTTTCATTTCTTATGTACATGTATTTTGATAGTAAGTTAGTTGTAAATCCACAGTAGGTAAAAATATATTGTGAGCAAGAAATTTTACAAGTAAAACTTAACTAAATATACACATTACTTAAAATCTACGTCTCTTTTATGCATTTAGCCAGACAAACAATTGTATGCGAAACTAATAATAGAATTTAATTGCCATTTTGAATACTTTATACATAAAAATTTCATTACTCGAAAGAACTACCTACTTTTTCCATAACAGATCGTTCAATTAATACGAATTGTAGGATAAAAACTTACTTCTACATCGAACATTTCTTGGCAGTAACTTACCCAACGCTTTTTTTTTGTACAAAACAACAACCTTAACGTTAAAAGTACACATTAAAAAAAGAAATAAAAATAAAAGCGGTTTAGTATTAGTGAAGATTAGATTTGTCTGTCGTATAATCTAAGAATTCGAGTATAAACGATTGTTAAATGAAATATCAAAATTACGCCCGTATGTATGTTAAAAAATTTATATATGTACACGATTATTCTCTCAACCACTATTTCACAATAAATTATTTATAAATATAAATATTACAATTAATCTTTAGTACAATAATTTGCTCTCAAATTTATACGTATGTACACTTGTAATCGATTGATTAGTTAAAGCTTAGCTCTGTACATGTTATAAATTGTATAAGAAACGCCTGAAAATCACATTGTTACTATATACAATTGCTTTATTTACGCGTATGTATATGTGTATGTGTATATACGCAAAGTTTCTTTAAATGTGACGAACGTGAAAGCTAACGATGTACTCGGCATTGGTGCGCTGAACCGATATTGCGAATGGATCCGTCGGGTGAAAGGTGAAAGCTACCAATCTTCTTGCGATCACAGGAGTCGATCTTCCCAGAATTCCTGCGTGCATCCTAAACTTCAAAAGTCCCGAGTCTCGCGCGTAAAATCTAAACAAATCAATTATTAGCGATAAGCAATCGCTCTTATCCGTGATCATTGTACGGGGAGTTTACCTGATTGGGTGCTCGCCGCACGCCTTCGGCCTCTCCATCATCGATACCCACTTGTCATCGTAACAGAATAAGGACAGATCGAGGTACGGAGAACTGGAATAGGACTGGGCACAGATCGGCAACTGCGCGAGTAATCTCTTGGTTGCCTCGGTAATGCCGCCGTAGCGAGCGCTTATAATCGTTTGCTTGAATCTCTGCTGCATCAATCTATTGTCGCACAACAATCTGTCGTTACACATAGGTGACTCTGTGGTTTCACTGCCTTTCAGATTACGTACCGAGCATAAATGTTGTTGGAGGGTGAGCACATGTATTGGCAATCGGTACTCATTCGTGCGTTTCTAAAGAAGTCGGTGAAGTTCTCGAATTGCGTTAATAGTTGGGTGGAGGCGTTGTCGTAGGCTGCCAAGACTCTTGCCGTAGCCATGTCATAAACGACTAGCAGGGCTGGTTGGACGTGTGGCTCGCTCGCTTGCAATGTGGCAACTTCTTCGCTTGCGTATCTAACTAAAATGTGATTTGTGTCCAGCAACTGCATCTTCCACATTCTCAATGAGTTGAGCTGCGAATGGAAATTTTCATTCGACAATGCGACAAGGATTTGTAGCTGGCATTTGTTCGCTAGGATTTTCGTCCTACCTGTTCAAAATACTGATAAAAACGACGCAACTCGTACGGATCCTTGGTGGTGTCACTTATGTAAGCTGCTCGCCTGTACAAATAAACCAGAAGCTTGTGCTTTAAGCTGTTGATCGTTGCGTCCTTAAAGGGCCTTGAATTCCCACCAGGCCAGGCACTTGTGACTAAGTAAGCTTCGTCTTCGAGACAAAACCTTAAAAGAACAGCGCTCCCATCGTCACGCACTCGCAAATCATTGCACGAATAATATTATTTCTATGGGGTAGCTTACCTGCCAATCGTACGAACATTAATAAACATGCCGTCCAGCAATTGGAAAATATGTATAGTTTGATGCTGCACCGACAGAACGGCCAGAATATCTTTATACAAATAGAGACCTGCGGAATTGGGAGGGTAATTAATTAAATTGACTTTTTAACTGTCGATCGTACCTATAAATATAATACCCTGATTTTGAGATAAATAAATCTTATCTACTTTAAAGTTTCTTGTATCACAGAGCTTTCCGCCTCTAATATCAACTAAATGAATACTATAATCTTCTAGAGGAGATCTAGGATTGGGAGTCAATGCCTCGTTATTGGAGTAAATCTGTAACAAGAATGGGTTATTTAATAAGCCTTGGCAGGGCGCGGCCAATGCACTTGGAACATATTAAAATGACGTCCAACCTGATAAAAATGAGGTCTTATGTCATCGGGTATATGAGCGGCTGATCCAACAATCACGTAACGACCATCGTCCGTAAAGAGGCTGCATTCTCTATTTAGCTGCTCGTTACTTTGTACTACGTTAATAATCCATTTTGTCTGTGAATAATGAAATTTCTTTAGCCTCGAAAATATGCAGCGAGCAATAAGACAGAGGACTATTTTTTACCTTGAAAAATCGCTTAAAGATATGATTTCTAATGTGAAACGATCTCTCGTCGTTCTTGTGCCCGATGTATTCGCCTTTACAACCGACCAATAAATCAGCAGCTGCAGCGGCTCCTTGATATTCATAAACCTCAATGGACGTTTGATCGGCGCTAAAAGCCACTAAATACTTGCCATCTGGGCTGAATTTTCTCAAGAAACAGGGCGGCTTCTCGACATTAACAACCGTATAATTGGGAAAGACATTTTGGTAAAATTGCCTTGCCACAAGAACCTGTGTACCAGGATATAAACAACCCATGGTTTCTCTTCGTCGTAACCTTATGGCTATGTTTTGTGGTCCAATTTTTCTTGGCTTGATAGGGCATAGTTCTGTCACGATATCGACATTCCCTTCCTTTTCTGTCATTCTCTATCAACACATCAATTATACAAAATAAATAACTTTTCGCTCCAGTCAAAACTAACCTAAACATCACACCACCCAACGCCAGATTATCTCTACGAAATATTACAAAATGATGAAAAATACGGTGATATAATGTGCCGAGCTCTTTCGAGATATATATCACTCATGATTATCTAACATTTTCTCATAAATGCGTCCAACTTTTAGTTGCAAATTTGCATCTCACGGCATACCTAACCATTGCGGAGGACGATATATACAAACAAATGATGTAACACACACACATTATATAACGTGGGAGTGTGCGTAAGCGGGCGCGCGCGGGGCGGGGAGAAGCGGGGGATGCGTGTGTGTGTGCGCGTGCACGGAGAGACTTAAAGAATTTGATTAAAAATTGTTAGCACGAGATTGTTATTTATTTCTCCAATTACATCGATTAAGATTTGAGAGTAAGAGTGGACCGTTGAAATTACAATGGCAGATCGCTCGAATTGGCGTGACGAGTGTCGAGAATAAAACAACATTCCGGAATAAATATAAGATTTATTTCATTGTACTAATTTACACAATTTATAATTTATAAAGCAGATGTAGCATCACATTGTAATTTCCATGTAATAACAGTTACTAAGGCTGATGATAAAAAGTGTGATCTATATTAATAAAAATTATTCAAACATAAAGATACAAAATAAACAAACGCTACATCAGCCCCCAAAGAAAGATTTAATGCAAGGACACTAATTCTTTGATCGTAAGATTTTCAAACGCTCTTACAAATGGCAAAAATAATAGTTTCTTAATGCTCAAGTTTTGAAGAACAATAAATATTTCATTTTTTTCATTATGCTGCATGAAATGTTTTTCTTTTTCTCTCTCGCTCTCTTTCTCTCACTTTCTCTCAACCCACCTCGTTTATCATTATAGTTATAAAACTTTCTTACGAAGTATGCATTTCTGTTTTTAATTGAAAAGTTTGTGTATTTCTATAAGACGAAATACGTTTTTTATAATCTCACGTAATAATTAGAGCATTGTAAGCTTAAACCGTACAATGCTATATTTCTCCCCTCTCCCCCCTAAACTCGACTTGTTTACATTTTATTTTGTTCACACAGCGTCAAACCGAAGCCATTGTAGTACGTCACTTCGTCCGATGTTTCTGATTTTCAATCACTAATGTTATTAACTTTACATTCTATACAAAACACGTATCAAGGTGTACAGGTACACTTGAATCATAATTTTTACAGAAAAGTCTACTAGCAAATCCATTTGTCTGCTTTGCCATCAGTAAACTTGGGCTTCTGTAATAATTGCTTTCTTTCATTTTAACTCTTTATTCATGTTGTAAATTAGAATAGAATAAAAATATGTACAAGTGTTTTCACGTTGCCGCAAAAATCATTAACATTAGTTCTTAACACACAAAATATATACAAATCATCGCACAACTCTCCACAGTTTGCCATTCCTTTGTTATCATCGTTATTTGAATTCTTATCTATTATAAGAGCTTTGAAAATTAGTTTTCAGCTAAGCAACCTCCAATTTAATGTAATTACTATATAAAATATAAATATCCTTCTTCATCTAAACAGTAGCACTATATTATCCTTTTTTTTTTTATTATTAAAGAGAACTTTTTCAGACCATGCTGTTGGCAAAGCAGCGAAGTTAACAAAAACAATGTACAGTAATAAAAAATTTATCATCTCCATGTACGTACGATATTAGATTCAAATAAAATGTTATATCATTTAGAATGTTAATTAATTAATTCAATCATCATCGACTCATCAACTTTACACCAACGTAAATAGGCGAACGAGAATATATATATATATAATAAGCATTTATATGTAAATTAAAACGGTACGCTCTCGCATAAAAATGTATAAAAAAAAAAAAAAGGAAAAAAAAAGAAAAAAAAAAGGAAAAAAAAAAAAAATAAAAAAGCCCGTAACAAACACTATTACTAAATATTTACCAAAAAGTAATTCCAGAAAAACAGTTTTACTCAATTGGAATAAGAGATCGGATGGGCCTGAAAGTTGTTTAATAATAATAATAAATAAATTATAATGAACATAATTTGTGAGCAAATTCGATTGACGTTTGCCAAAAGTCAGATTTAGCTTACGAAAGTTCTCATTTGAAATTAAAAATCGTTATCCAAATGGCGACAATTTTAATCGAAAAAAGAAGAAAGAGAATTTAGAACCAAAGTACTTCAAAATGCATACGTAGAAGTTAAAATTTTTTCAGCTTTTGACACGACTACACGAAGGTAGCCCCATTAATATATATATATATATGTGTAAGCGATAAATTAATTTCAAATTTCATTTGGTGAATCGTTTCTTGAACTGCTACCCAATGATGCTGAAGATGTTCTACTGCTGCTCGACTCATTCGCAGCTCTATCGTAAAATGAAATTTCAGTCATTACAACACCCTCTAACCAGCCAAATTACTACACGCAATCAATAACTTTTAGCAGCCTGAACGCGTGCAATAGCAATATGCCGTAATTAATTGCATTTAGGAGGCGAAACTTTTTCTCTTTTCTCAATTCACATTGGCCACACAGCCTGCTGCTATTGCACACTTTCCGAAAGCTTTAAGCGTGCTCTCTTGCTTGGATGTCAAGTTACCTAAATAGCGCGGCTATGCTTGGTCCAATCGTATCTTGATTTGCATCGACCGTTGTTTGATCTCCCAAACTTTGTCTGCAGATCGGGCAGGTCCCGTGCTAAAAAACAACATTAACGCCAATTATTCGAGGGCAATTGCCAAAGAATCGAGGACCTTGCCGACACTCTGGATAATTATTAGCCTTCGCTACATTTACCAATTCAAGCCAAGGAACGATGCAGTACTCGTGGTAATAATGCTGACACGGAAGTTCCCTAACAGGCTCTTGAAGGACAAAGTCTTCCCAACATACCGAACACTGTAGTTTGCAATCTACAACATATTATCGGTCATATATTAGTGCGATTAATGGGGTGGGAGGACAGACGGGCCGAAAAAAAAACTTTGCCAATCCCTTTATTCCCCACCCAGCTAAGCCTACTCCCATAGAACAAGCACAACACCCACCCAACACCCAATTACACCTGCGTCTAGCCATAGCTCGACTCCCACTCTCCTTACCAACTTGCGTCTGTGATACTGTTGTTGTGGGTATTTCCTCAATTTGCTTCTTAGGTAAGGGCGGCGGTCCAGTTCCATCCATTTGGTTCAATAGGTGTGTCACAATAGAGTCCAGTCCATTTTGACCCCAAACGTAGTCTCCCGGATTTCCCAAGAAGAGTCTAGCATAGGGAGATCAAGATTAATCGATTGGCAGAGGCTCGCCAGCACTTGGCTATTGCGAGCCGAGAGCAGACAGACGCTGACTTAATAATGTCAATATCCATCGTCCTCCTCGACATGCGCATACATGAAAGACCACAATTTAGCATTAATTGACGCACATTACTTGCCCGACACTTAGATATATCGACAACACTTAAGCGTTATGTACGTACACAGGCGTTTGACCTCCTTGTCCTTGAGGGAATCCAAATCCTATTGTTGAGAGATTGAAAAAAAAGTCCTGTATTAAATTGTCTATTTGCGGTGGCAATCCCTGCTGCTGCTGTGGATTCCTGGAACTGTAATAAGGTTCTCGGGTGAGGGGAGGAGGCCAAATCTTGCACGAGTCTCGTGAAAATCTTAAGAGAGCGCAATGTGGGTTCCATTTTCATTAGCGGACTCTTTTGTCGCTGTTACATTAGCAAGCGCTTACTATGCTGTTATTATTTTTTATTTTTATTATTATTACAACGCTTATTATTACGAGCGGACGGCACAATGAAAATGAAACCTCAAAAAGTCTCATCAAGCTTAGTGAACGCTGCGTCAAACCTAGTGTTTCGAAGAGTCGCTTGAAAGTCCGCTATGTCTCGAAGTCCAGGCGACCTCCTGAAACCGTTATTCCTAGCACCAGAATTCTGTGATACTTCCGTCGCTGCTCTAATTAAATTTATTGGTAAGTCAAAGGAATCTGAGAACTGTCAACAAAACATTGTCATGAAACCAAAAGTCAATTCCCAATTTGCGGTCGAACCTTTTGTTTACAGAAAAAAAACTTCTCAACTAAAGCCAACGTCTCTTGTTATCATGGAATTTCTTTATCGACGAGCCACCCAAGCTCACTATTATTTAGCATTAACTTTAGCGGACCGGCCAACTTTAAACCACAAACGAACAGGTGCATCTCATCGCCTCTCGCCGATACTTCCACATGCTGCGCAACAGTGGTGTCCACCTCCAGCTCGCGACGCTATCTCAAACATTTTCTTTTCGCCCCTGGCCTCCCTACCCTCTCTACGCGCACGACAAGCCCATTAAACAATCCAAAATCCAAAAAGTGCCCCGACCTGTCCCCCCCTCCCCAAAACCCTTATTCGATAACTCCTCAGCAAGGATTATGGCAATACTTTGGACAAGTCTGTTTTCAAGGTAAACAATTAGCCAACAACTAAAAGCCATCGTACAGGTCGTACATCATCGAAACTATCGTCGTCCGCATCCAGATCACTGAGATCCCGATTATCCATATCCATTCTGGACCCATTGTCAGTGCTATTCCTCTCAAGCGCTTCGATGAAGCCATCGTAACATCTTGGGCATGTGTAATCCTGTTGAAGCAAACAACAAATCACAATCAGAGCGTAGGCAAGCATAAAACGCCACTCGGCAGCGCACAAAGCCCCAACTCGAGCGCCCGAGGCCCCACTCGAGCCAGCCAACATGTAAGCAAGAAGCGCAAGTACTCGCGAGAGTACTCGCCCCAAGTGCCAGCTCACGACGAGGAAAAAACCAGCGTCACGTGCACGAGCCCAGCCCCCCCGCTCCCCCACCCGTCCACCCCCCCGAGTCAGCGGGGAAGCCATCCTTGGAGCATGAGTAAGAGGCTCGTGCTCAAGCCTCCCCGAGGGCTCTCCCTCAACATCGCACGCTAATACAAGGCGAGAGAGACATGCCTCGGCGGCCTACGTACGTGTAGGCCGCTCTCCGTCCTTGTTTCACCAGTGGGCTGCTGCACTAGCCGCAAACGAGCGAGACAGACGGATTGATGGACGGACGGGCGGGCGTATGGGATGGATGGACTGGATGGGATTGATGGACGGATGGACGAATGAATGAATGAATGTATGAATGAATGGGTGGGTGGGTGGATGGATGGATGCATGGTCGGATGGATGGATGGTCGGTCGGATGGATGGATGTATGGATGGACGGATGGATGGGACGGATGGTCGGATGGTGTGTCTGCGTGCGTTCGTTCGTGCGTGCGTGAGAAAGAGAGAGAGAGAGAGAGAGAGAGTGCGCGATCGAGTAGAAGTGAGTGAATGAGAGAGAGCGAGGGAGAGAGAGAGAGAGCGAGTGAGCGAGCGCGCGCGCGAGCGTTAGCCGTTGCCCGTATTAAGACGACGAGGTGGGATCGGAATGTCGGGCTGGCGGTCGTGGGGCCAGGCCCGGGCGCCACTTACCGGGCGTAAATGCTCGATCTCGACGCTACATCGGTGGCAAAAAAATCGGGTCATCGACGAAGTCCCGTCCACAATGGCTTCGGCCATGTTTCCTCGCGTCTTCCTCTCGCTCACCACTCTCGGCCGAAGTCGCCAGTCGCCACTGCTGAACTACCCACAACCCAGTCGCAGTCGGTACACAATGTGCACTCACATTGCCAGAGGGCCAGCCTCACCGACGCTGCGCACACATGCGCGGCACGGGCGCACCGACGTGCGCGGGGCGGGGGGGACGGGAGGGCTCCGCGGTGGGAGCGAGCGGCGGGGCGGCGAGGAACGGCGAGGGAGGACGATGACGAGGACGAGGTGGGGACGACGATGTATCGGCTGAGTGGTGGCGGTGACGAAGACGGCGACGGGAGCTGCGGAGGGCTGCGCGCGTGTGTGTACGTGTGCGCGCGGATGAGCTAGGCCTGAGGAGACAAACTAGGCGCCGGAATTCCCCGATCTTGACTTTAACTAGTGTAGTAGTAGTGGTGGTAGTGGTGGTAGTGGCGGTGGTGGTGGTGGTGGTAGTGGTAGGAGCAGCGGCGGTAGGAGTAGTGGTGGCTCTGTTGTACGTGTCGTCGTCTTGGTCGTCGTCGTCGTCGTCGTCCTCGTCTTCGTCGTCGTCCGCTGATGATCGAGATCTCCTCCACTCCTTAAAGTTCAGGCAGAGGCGGTTGAGGAGCGCGCGAGGCCCTTTGAAGCAAGGCCAGTTTACCTCCGAGACGGCGCTTAGTCCAAATTACGTGTCCAAAATTGCCTGGCCACGCCTCCGCCCGCGCAACGCCACAAATCGGATATGTACCCTCGGCATTGGCTGCCCTCGGCCTTTTCTCTCTCTCTCTCTACCTCTCTACTCTCTCT
>JAPYYT010001003.1:0-34083 GCA_030522565.1 Ceratosolen corneri
CCGCTGTCTGCTACAAAGAGACCGGCAAGGGCGCATTATTTGTCTCCAAGTTCGACCGGCAGCAACGCCCGACACGGACGACGAAGGTGGGACCTGAGCAACCATAAAGGGCAGTATCGACTCAATTACATCACACCATTGAAGTGACGCCTGACGTACTACAGGCATGCTTCGATACGTAGAGCTGAGCGCCTACGTAAATGGGTGATAGCTAGAATCCTTCAAAACAAGTTTTACAAATAAGTAACCGTACTTCCAAACCTCGCGGTATTCAATTTATGCTTGAATATTGCAGTCGCGCGGGAGCAATTCAACTAAATAAAACGAACCTGAGAATATAGTCAATTTATTATAATTACGAACAATCCACGCTTCGCGGCATTCCAATCAAGAGTGAATAGTGTGATAGTGCACGTTTTTTAAACACAAATTAATATAAAGATAATAACATATTATTTCAATTCATTCGGCAAAGACCACAGTTGCATTCATTTTCGTATACTTTCAATAAACCACAGTTTTAGAGCATTACCTACGCCGTCTTTAGAGCATTACCTACGCCGTCTTCGTCTTAGTTTCTTTCTACCCTGCTATCTCACTCCTTCAACGGCCGGCCTCTCCCTTCCTCCACGTCGGGGAGAATACACACTCAGCCTTTAATCCGAACAAATGGAAACCGCTCTACATTGTGGGCGGTATGTACTGACTCAGTGACATTTGAAAAATAGATACATTGTAAAGATACTTTGAATTTACAAGAAACATAAACTCAAAAGGAAGACTATCAAATGTATATTATGTACTTGACCAATTCAAGTTTGTATTTTGACAAACCATATAAGTAAGATGCTTTCAAGAGAGCTGAGTTACAAGAAGAAAATCCACTGAAGTGTTAAATAATTAATATTGTTTGAAATAAAGGTTCCTTCAATCAGCCATTCAATTAACCAAGAAGGATTGGAGGAACTCAAAACCAAGAGAATTTAATCTACCTGCTATGGGCCATAAGAGTGGCAAATCATGGAATAAGGTGGGACCCTACCAAAACCCTACAGCTGATGTGAGGCAAGTTTGTCACACTACATTTAACAGTATCAGCCTTCAGCATGTAAGTAGGTCAAGCAGACGACGGGGGCCTTGCCATCAACATGAAAGGGAAGGGGGTCTAACACTCCCTCTAGCGCGTAAGTGGCAAATAGACTCAACAACGGAAAAACGAGACTCACGATAAAAGAAGCAACATCGTGGGTTGCTCAAAATGAAAAAGATATAAACTCACACTGAGTCGAGACAGTGAGTGGTCATCCCGCAAAAAACTAATACTACAAAGAATAAAACTAACCGCCTTTGTTAATCATCAAGGAGTCAGTAGAGTAGGGGGTCGACTAGCAGAAGCTCCATTGCCACAGGAGCCTATGCATCCCGCCATTTTACCGAGGCACTCAAAATTTACTACACTGGTCATCGCGGATGCTCATCAACGAACCCTGCATGGAGGAAGCTCCCGATCCATGCCAATAGCTCCGAACTCAATTTTCGGATGGCTAGTCGGAGGTCCCATTGGTGAATGCGGAGTATCCTGCATCTCCCATGTAGCGGACCCCAATAGAGATGTACTGCACCAATATTTAACAAAGTTCTGGGAACAAGAAGAAGTTCCAATTGACAATACTCCAGAGTACACCGTTGAGGAACAGCAATATGAAGGGCACTTCCAAACGGCTCATCAAAGAGTCAGCAAGGGTAAGTACATGGTTCGACTACCCTTAATAACCCCCATATCTGTTTTAGGTTCATCGCAAAAAAGCGTTTATCAAAGTCTACAAAACCAATTAAAACGATTTGTAAGGGACAAGTCTTACTTAAATTTATATCAACAATTCATGACAGAGTATGAACAACTTAATCATATGATAAGGGCTCCAATGGTTTCTGATTCAAAGGCCCATTAAACATCCTAACTTGGAAAGGGCGTGGGGCAAAGAGATTAAAAGCGCGACGGGGTAATGCAAACACGTCATACTCAGATTGCGGAACAACACTCATCGGAGCACCAAAGGCCTTAAAAAACTTATTCAAAAAGTGCAATCATTTTGGAAACACTGGACAAAAAATTATCTACATCAACTACAAGTAAAATCAAAATGGCACTAGGCAAACAACGAAATAAAGATTGGAACATTGGTTTTAATTACGGACGAGCGGTTTCCACCAAGCAGATGGCCACTCGCTAGAGTGACAAATATACATCCTGGGAAGGATGAACGTGTACGAATAGTGACTTTAAAAATCCGCTATAAATCACTTACTCGGACAATAACAAAACTCATTTTATTACCCGGTTTGTCAGATAATTAAAATCAGCATCAAATTGCTGATTGCGGGCAGAATGTTCGGAAAATCCGTATAATAAAATCAACCGTCACTTCGGCGCCGAGTAACGTGATCATTAGTGTGTGTGAAGATAAAGAATTACGTAAGATAAAGAACGCAGGGTCAACTTAGCGAGCGAAACAACGTAGGGTCATCATGCAGTTGAATTCTTAATACAGAGAGGTTAGTCATTTCCAACTCAGTTTAAAAGGGGTAAGTTACACGACGGATTTTCGAATACCATTGAATCTCCGTTCACGCTTCAAGGCCATTATTGATTACCACTTGCGAATCATTCGCGACTTCTACAATATCACACACAACACGCATAATAATTATACTAACCACTGTATAAAATAATAGAACATTTATCATTAAATAATTAGTAAACAGCCCACACACATGTTTAACGATTCAATTAATCCTACAAACAACATTAGTCCTATTATATCCCCACTCCTTAACATCAGGGAGTGCATACAGTCAAGTAGGTGAAATCTCTATCAGTAGGCCGTTGAAACAGGTAAAGCTGAGCCCACGAGGAGACAGGCTTTGCGCTGTTGCACTGATGCTTAAAAGTGTTGCTTGTTGTTTTCAATTTTGAATCGTTATATACTATGGTTTTCGGAAGGATATGTTTGAAGGTTTTCTAGTATCATACTGTAAAACATGTGATGATCATATTCGTTATCGGCTGACATTCAAAGAGCAATCAGAGTAAAGTTGGTCATTAAATTGTCATTGTCAGGGAACAGAATATTCGATGTGCGTTGTGGGGACTTATCTAGCAATCATAAACACATTAAATATAAAGTAATATAATATAAAATAAAGTAATTTTCAAACAAAGAGGTACTATGGAGTGACTGTCGAAATTCTCACGGAATCTGGAACACAAATAATGTACAGTGTTCGAAAATTAACCCGAGTATGAACTCTCAAGTTGGTAAGGGGAGAGGCATATTGTGGAAGGGGAGCGGTAACAGGAGTGGTCAAACACTGAGCTATTGATGTTTTGAATATAACTGTAAATTTTCTTAATCGATAATAAGACATATTTTTGAAAGTACTGAGAATATTAGATTCAAAAGTTTAAGAGCTCTAATTCGATTATTCAAAGATTTTCATTCTTCAATGGCTCCTGTAGTCTATTTTATTGTCATCATCCCGCTTTTTGTCAAGGATATGTCCAAATTTAGATATCTGGGGAGTGGAAAGATAAGAAAATCGGTTCACAGTCAATTAGTGTATTGTGATTAGTGCTTAGCAATGATTAAGGGTGATCCTGGGTATGACCTTGTAAGACAATGGATGAATGTTTTACTGCCATGTGCTGCACTGATAATCAAATTTGTTTTTTCTGTGAACATGGAGCAAGCAAATCACGGAGGGTGATCAGCGCTCTTGGTGTTACTCGAATATTTATAGCTAGTCGTATGTGAAGTTGTAAACACTGCTCAAGCCGAAACCGTAAGATGATATAAACATGCTGAAATTGTTATAGACATAGAGGCAGTTCGATATATATAAAAATGACTGCAAGCTAAGTTAAATCGAACTGATGAGTTTACTAAACGAGGCGAGAAAAAATAAGGGAATGTAAATTTTTATACTCATATGTAGTTACGATTTTATGGCGACCATTGATCATAGTTTGAATTTTGTTAAATCTTTTTTATCTTATTGTCAAGCTCTCGCCAATATCATATTAAATGGTATAATACAAAAAATTTATGTCTAGAGTTTCATCCAATTCACCGCTTTTCAATGTACTCCACTTACCTGTAAACATTATTTAATGGGGCAGTCGATATCAGTAGTTTACCAGTTTCAGAGTAGATAACGATAGCCGATATATTCTATTCGAATATAATATTGTACTTTTCATATTTTCAACTGTATATAATTAATAAGTTTTTATTATTCCTTTTAGAAACATGTTTATAAATACGAATTCTTTGTTACTTATTGAACTCAGACCGTATTCATCAATAATGTTAAAAAAGCAATTCATCAAGATCATTTGAAGCACTTTTGTTTGGGAAATAACCTGATTGAACTCTATCAAAGATGGTAAGGAGGAGAAGCAGTGTTCGGAATCCCATGCTTGAACCAAATGATCGCTATCCGTCTCGAAGGATCAAATGCTTCGGGACTGTACCCGACGTGATAATATTCCTCCCATTTGTCAGAGCGAAAGGCAGATAGTGAAGGGGAGATGATAGCAGAAGATCCAGAAAGAATTCTACAAATGTTTAATGCCACGGTAACAGCGTTCATTAAAGTTAATATATTAAAGATCTGTTTTTAAATGTTAGATTATTTAAGTTATCTTGAATAAATCACTTTGTTGTCATTGTATTTGAAACGTCTTTAACAGCTAGTTGAAAGAAAAGGATTACTTTCCTGTTTTAAAACGGTGAGAGAAGCTTGATGCGGCGATCACTTTTATGTTGAACGTTGCGCTTCGTTGTACAATGGTCAGCTATTAGCTTACTGTTTGTGTTACCTGTTGTGGCAGTTGATTGCAGTTAAAGCGCCTTTATACCTGAGTTGGCATTGTAGCTGCGTAAAAGTTGTGCGACAGTCGTTGTGTGTAGAATGCCGCCTTTCTTGTAGTTAGTAATTTCACCGTAGAAAGCGTTGCATGTAGTTTGTCAGGAGTTAGTTGCTTGAGCGCCAATCTTGGTGACTGGTGCTGCATTGCTTGATGATTGGTTTTGACTGAAGAGCTCGTGTACCAATTTAGAACAAAATTGCTAGATGCTGGCAAGGCTTACCAGTTGAAGTTTGGGAGAACTTGAGAAAAACTCGAACCCCTCAAGAACTCAAAGGTTGTGTCCCGTGCAGTCAGTTTTTAATCAGCTTACCTCGCCTACAGTGGGGGGAGCTAGAAGACGTAGTTTCCAAGAGTGGGAAATTGAGTCTTTTGTAATAATGTTATTTTCGTTCTGTGATTGGTGAATTGCAGTAAGTAGGTGGTTCAATACTTTTGACAATACACCCTTGTGTCGTCAAGGAGTGGGGTGACGGTTGCAAGTCTTCCCACGATAATAAAGTAAAATATCCTTGTAGGATTCGTACAATCAACTACTGAGAGACGGCGCACGTGGCTTGCACGAGCGGTCCAAGATATGTTTATTTATTGTTAATCTTAGCGACTTACAAGAAGTCCGAGCCATAGACGAGTAATAAGATACTTCTTGATAATCTTTAACGGTTTTTGACTCGGAGTTCAGATAGATAAATACATTATGTACTGTGCCGTTTTTCTAGTTAACAATATCATAAATATTGTAAGGTCCTATAAATCATGGTAGGTGAACCAAAGTATAGGTTAGAAAGTAATAGAGATCGCGCATAGTATGATTCTAATGATTTAGAGCCTATGGCTGCGCTCATCGTAGTAATAACAAAACTTTTCGTTCGAGTCTTGTTAGCGCGAGAGTGACATTTTCCAGAAGAGATTAAGAACACAAAAAAGGAGGTGAAATGTATTTTTTGTAGATTTGGTCAACAAGACGCCTGTGTGAGTAATTTACAGCATAAACGTGACGAATGCTAAATAAATATTAGGCGGTCGAGTAATATAAATTAGTTTCAAGATCAGTTATAATTTATAATACGTCGTGACCATTTTGAGAAGGTTGAGAAAGATCCGAGGGTCGGTCGGAATCTTGAACAGGCAGATATTGGAAGAGAAACGATAGCAAAGTAGAAAGAAATGAAGTCGAAGAAGTCGTATGTGATGCTGTAAAACTATCTATATTAAAATTGTATTAAAAATATAATTCTGTGTTTATTGAATATATGATAAAATATCATGCTCTCTATCTTGAATTGTAGATTCAACACTATCGCAATATTCAAGCGTAAATTGAATACCGCGAAGCTTGGAGTGATTTAAGTATTTCTGTTACATTCTGTGATTTATATTATGTGTAGCTTGTTTCCTGGCAGCCGCAATATTCAGGCGTAATTTGAATACCTTAAAGTTTGTAATTATTGTTGTTTAATTCAACAGGGGTTACTTGCGAGTCGTTGTCTCTGCTTACTAGATTAAACGTCGAAGCTAGAGCAGGTTCATGCAACAATCAATTGATCAGTTGAGCATCAACAGCAGCTTCCGTGGTCACGCTTCTCCTGCTTGCTCATTATTATTCTAGATACATATACCAAATGATTCTCGCATTCAGTCGTAAATTAAATGCCGACAGCTGCCTCCCGTATTTCTATTTTGTCTGTCAAGTAACAGAAACCAGCAAGCTTCTATTATTTTCTATCAGTGAGGGGTCGAAGCTTCAATATAATATGCCGATTACAGATTCTTGAGAAACAATTTTATTTCCACTGCTTTTGTATTGCCTAACTGAGAGTTCCGATATTTACAGATTTCAAGAGTGTTCTGACGCGGAGAGCCGAAATCGTGGTATTTAATATTTTCATCCTACTTCTTGCGAGGGAATGTGTATCTTCTACTTCTATGAGAGTACGAAGTTTCCGTGATTGGATGACAGTCGATAATTATTCTGTCATTGGCTCTTGACCGGTAGTATCAACACCCTTTTGAAGTGGTGGTGTTGACGAAGTAGTGGCCCGCCGCGCGTTGGAGCGTTCTATCATTGCTTACACTGTTACACCGGCGCTTTGGCGCGGGTTTGGCTTGATGTCACTTTCAAATATGTAGCGATACGTGGTGAAAAATAGCTCGATGTGTGGCAACTATTCTAGGGTTCCTAGAAGGTTTTATCCGTTAATTTTATTAGATTCAAATTGCAAAACACGTAATGGTTATATTGACCATTATCGAATTTTCGAGGTGCAGTCCGGGAAAAAATCAGTCGTTAAAATTTCATTAGTGAGAAAAAGATTTATTCGATGTATACTATAACTATTTTCATAGGCTCTTGGGACACATCTGACAAACAAATCATAAACATAAGATATTTAAAATAATTTTCAAACAAAAAGAAGTATTATATATATAATATATATAATATATAACAAAAAGATATTATAAATATTATATATATAGATGATCAAAGTTTTTACAGAATTTCGAACTTATGTCCTTGTCTTTTATTCGTATATATAAAATATTTTTATTATTTGAATCAATCTTTATTAATTATAATCATATTTAAAAACAAACTATTATAATAGATTACCCTAATATAAAAATAAAACAATATACTTACTTCATATTTCGTGGACTTCCGAGCCACATTACTGGACATAAAATTAAACCAATAATAAAAAGCCAGTAACAGAAAGACAAATTGAATTCATGATGTGACATTTTTAATCCAAAAAGTTGTATATTTTGTGATGCTAATCAGATGAAATGAAAGTGTAAATCATTTTTAATTTCGAATTACTTTTTATTGGCTCAAGCATTATATAAATATATAACAATAAATTAATTTAAGTGCAATAAATAATAATAATAATAAACATATTTATATACACATTTTGACTATAGTACGACTGTTAAAAAGTGGTCTAAAATGTATTTATGAAAATTGTTAGTATTATAAATTAAGTTCAAATAAACAATTCTATTTTCTAAATTCAATATCATTTTTCTGATTGAATTAAAAAATTGAATATCTGTAAGTATCGCAATACATTCTCGATACATTTTTAGAAAAAAGTCTGCAATTCAAGTTTAATATATTTTATTACATGTAAATATATACATATACTCTATAAATGTATAATTATATGAATTTTATTATATCAATGTTGCTAATGACATAACAAACTGTATAGTCAAATTTTCTCAAGATAAATAAATGCTTATAGCGATAGATAAGCTAAATAAAAATTAATTTTTTGATATATCATATTTATGTATATATATATTATTTATGAGTAATAATTTTACAGTATATATCAGATTTCTCACACAATTTTATTCCAATATTTTTAAAACAAGACTTTTCAACAAATATGACAAAAAAATGTAAATATTGATAAATGATTAAGTTTTATTTCCATCTTTTAAATCACTTTAAACTAGTTGAGCAAATTAATTCTATATAGTTTTTATAAACTTTTAATAGGCTTTATTATAACCTATTGTTTATTAAAGAATTGTTCTCAGAATATAAAAAGTCTATTTTAAATAAAATATTTATAATGCAGCTAATAAAATTAAAAATATTTCCCTTTTATTGTATGTAATTTTATTTACAATTATTTCTTTTCAATCTAAATGAAAACATTTTTTAATTAAAATATGTAATAGAATAATAGAAACATTCAAATCTCAGTTTTGTATATTTGATTGCATCTGATACTAAAACTGTGCATATTCTCCATTTTGTCCTTCTATCCATAAATATATCCATAAATATATTTTAGAACACATTGGTTTAAATAGACTAGATTAAAAGAACTACAGTTGCGTGTATATATATATATATATACAATATTTAAATTAAAAATGAATAAATAAATGATGTAGTAACAAATAAAGTTAAATTAACGATATCAAATATTTCAAAAGTGCTTCAACTTACATACCTAATAATAAATTAGGTATGCCACCTCCAAAAAGAGTTAAGTTTAATAATATGGAAACAAATAAACTTGTCCATTTACCTAACGTTAACTCAGTTACAGCTGCTAATGGATATCTATCAAAAATAATAAATTATTATTATGCATATTTTTAGATATTCATAAAATATAAAAAAGATAACTTTTATCTTATTACATGTATTTATTAAAGAAAATTCTACATTAAGATAGCGAAACTTAAGAACTCAAGTATATAAAAAGTACACCAATATTTAAATGAAGTGTTATATACAGCATAATCTCTGCATCATTGTAATGAAGATTAATAATGTAAATAATTAGTAATATAGAGACTGTATTATTTCATTTATAAAAATTTTATTCAATAATTCTAGAGTATAGCAATAAAGAAAATGTGTATGTTATTAATTTATTATTTCCTTATTTAGATTATATATTTATTATTAGAAAACAATTAATGTACAGTATATTAATTGAGTTTCTTATTTACTTGATAAATATTATTTAACGAACGAACAAACAAAATTAATATATTTATTTATAAAATATAAAAATATAATTCTTTTAATATTAAAATAAAAATCAAGTGTAATTTAGAGTTATTATGCTTCTATAAATACATAATTTTTACAGTAGAATCATATTTTTAACATAATATTTCATGTATAAATGTATAGAATTTTTGATTATTATTATTTATATTGTTTTAAATATATTTAATAACATTCAAGTTAAAAATGAAAACAAAATTAATTTATTTACAATTATATTTGATTGAGTGATAAAATTTGAGAAAATGGTTATAAGTATACATTTTTCATTAAAAAATGAACTATGCAGCTATTTTCTAGTAAAAAAATGTTGATTTTTATTGTTATATTATTAGTTTTGATCTTTTAATACTGATGGCATTGATAGAATTACTACTATATACAAAAATTTTTTACCTATTTTTCAAGATAATAGAATTTTCAAATAATAAAAAAAATGAAAATTAAAAAGTTTTTTCGTAACTGAAAGAAAGCGTCATTGATCACAAAATAATTTAACATAGTTTTAATGGCTATGTTATATTATTTATTCATCATATTATAACATATTATATATCACATTATAGCAAATATTTTTCTTATGTTATCAAATAAAACTTAATATCTTTATGTATTTTATTTTTAATTGTAATGCAATATTTACAATAATAGTTTTATTTCAATCACTACTTAGGATATTATGTATGTGAATTAAATTTTTAAAAATGATTGAGTAAAACTTGCCGATTTTTTTTTAAAATATATGGATCTATAGCTATAGCTAAATTCCATGATTTTCCCAATAATGCTGCTGTATAAATTTGAAAACCGAAAACAACGAATACTAATGGAATTCCCAACCAACCTAAAGAAACAATTATAAAATAATTTATATTTTATTTATTATATATATTTAGAAAGAATTATTTTACTTTAATTTTATACGTAAAATTTTTTAACAATGATTGATAAGTTAAATATCCAAATTTATTAAATTATTTTCTATGCTATAGCTATTTTATCTTCTAAATGTAATAGAATAAGAGAAACGCTTCTCGGTCTTAAAATTTCTTACCGCATTGAACAATACTTCTAGGAAGAGCAATAATAGGAAATACTCCAAAGATATCAATTACGCATAATGCAGCAAAAAATAAAGAAAGGCCTAATTCCCTTTTTTTCTGTAACAATGGAATATTATCACGATTCATGTTGCGAGTTATTTATAAATACATACGGCTAGTAAAGCTACTGCCACGAAACCTCGCATGTCTCAGTTCCTTTCTCAGTAATTCGATATTATGTATAATGTTTCTACTTGTATGAAAAAACACAAGATTACGATGAGTGTACTAATTTGAAGACCTGCAAATACACCATTTTAAAAAGTCACTTTTTCGATTAGCTGTTAAATATAGGATGTATATTTATATACTATTTTACATAAACACATTTATTATTTTATTAAATTTATGTCTTATATAAATTATTGCATTATATTAATATTTATCCATAAAATCGGTTTTGATACAATATATTTTTAAAAACATAGTTAACAAGTCCATTTAATGTATTTTGAGAGTAACAAAATATAAAATTATACACAGTACACATAGATTTTAGTTGCGTATGTCATTTGTTAATCAATGAAAAATTTTGAATTATAATAAAACTTTTAATAATATAGATTATTTATAGACTTTTTATAGATATATAGAAAATCAAGATAAAAATACTAATATTTTATATATATTTAACCTTGCTCATTTATAGCTTTAAATTAATAACAATTAAAATGTATGATAATGGTTTAATCGTTGAGAATATAATTAATAAATAAAAATATATAGTTGTGACATTAAATCCACCTCTTTTACTTAATTAGTAAAATGTCGAGAATAATACAATTTGAATGAAATATCCAAGTAATTTTTTAATGTAATTATCGAATGTAAGTAAATTTTCAAGTCAAATTAATGTACTGATTATGTTAATTTTTATTTTTATATAATGGGAATTGTAACTTTATATAAGTATTAACTTTATTAACTAAAATATTGCGATGAAAATATTTTAAATTATTTTGTTTGTAATATTTTTATTTATTGCATTTAAGAGAATATTAATAAATATAATAAATCTAATTTAAAATTTAGAAGTATAAAAAATGTTCGTTACAATGATATAGTTTGAGTAAATATATTTTAAAATAATTTAATAAAACTAATTATTTTTATATTTCTTTTTTACTTCTTTTAAAAAAAAAAGATCAATTATTTTAATTTAATTTCATCAATCGTCGCTAATTAATTTTTATCACTGTTAAGAATAAGTATCAAGAGGATATTTATTGTATTTTCTTTTATGTGTTCATTAATTTTTTATTTATTTACATAAATAACAATAATAATTTTAGAAAAAAATAAATTTAAGGTTCTACAGTTAATAAAATAAAGATTTTGTATACTTTAAATGAAAAATTTTTTAAAATATAGATATAATTGCTTATACTTGCACACTTTCAACTTAATTGTATAATAACCTTTGATTTTACATAAATTTTATTTCTTGGTAAATAACAATAAATTAAAAATGTATAGATAATATAATATAAACAAAAAGTAATATATTCTGAAAAACTGGAAATAGTATTGAATTATGAAGTTAATAAAAACACTATTCAACCATAGCTACTATAAACTGGTTTAATAGTAAATTAATTTCATATAAAATTTTGAAAAGCATAACTTTAATATTTATAATTTATATCTCAATAAATAAATTTTAAAAACAATCTCATTTAACTGGTTATTTTTAAAAATTCATTTTAATTTTCTTTCGTTGAAATTATTTGAGCATCGATAAAAACTAAAAGAAACACTATAACATAATTTTTCATATAAAACAAATATATTATAATAAATTTTAATTTTATTAAATCAGTACTACTTTTTGTAATTTTATATAACTCAGATAAAATAAAAATGTACAAAGTATTAAATCATCTTCCACGTTACATAAAAAAGTATAGTGCAGTCCTAAAAAGCATAAAAATATAATTGAAATTTTTTATAAACGTCTTCAATATTAGAGAAAGAAATGGATCATAATAAAATAAAGAATTAAACAAATCGTTGATATGGTTCTGGCAACTTTTCTTATTTATGGGTTAATAACAATTTATTATCACTTTAATTATCATCAGTTTCGTAAGTTGGAGAGGCCGCTGAATATGTTGGACTTGTTGGAGAGTATCCAGGCACTTGTGGAGAGTAAGCTGGACTAGTCGGTGAATAACTTGGACTTGTTGGTGAGTAACTATGACTCGTTGGTGAATATGTTGGGCTAGTTGGTGAGTACTTAGTACTAGTTGGTGAATAAGTTGGACTTGTTGGGGAATAATTTGGACTACTAGGAGAATATTTAGTACTACCACCACTGTGCTGAGGTGAACTGGGTGAATAACTTGGGCTCGTTGGTGAATAAGTAGGGCTTGTAGGCGAGTATGTTGGACTTGCAGGAGTATATTGGGGTGATGTTCCAGCAAATGAAGGAGAGGTAGGAGAATAGCTAGGACTGGTTGGTGAATATTTAGGTGAAGATGGAGAGTAACTTGGAGAGGCTGGCGAATATTGGGGTGATGATGGGGAGTAAGAAGGTGAAGTAGGTGAATAAGATGGCGAGGCTGGTGTAAAGCTTGGACTAGTTGGTGAATAGCTTGGACTGGTTGGTGAGTAGCTTGGACTGGTGGGTGAATAACTTGGACTTGTTGGCGAATAACTTGGACTTGTCGGTGAATAACTTGGACTTGTTGGTGAATAACTGGGACTGGTAGGTGAATAACTTGGACTGGTTGGGGAGTAACTTGGACTTGTTGGTGAGTAACTTGGACTTGTTGGTGAATAACTCGGACTCGTCGGTGAATAACTTGGACTTGTTGGTGAATAACTTGGGCTGGTAGGTGAGTAGCTTGGACTGGTAGGTGAGTAGCTTGGACTGGTGGGTGAGTAGCTTGGACTTGTTGGCGAATAACTTGGACTTGTTGGTGAATAATTAGGACTGGTTGGTGAATAAGTCGGACTTGTTGGTGAATAATTTGGACTTGATGGTGTCATGCTAGGAGAAGTGGGTAAATAAGCTGGAGATGTTGGTGAATAGCTTGGTGAAGCTCCACCAGCTGGAGACATTGGATATGGGCTCATACTTGGACCTGGACTTCCAGGACTTCCAGGTTGTGGTGAATAAGCAGAATATGCTGGTGACAGTCCTGAGGCGTCAGATTGCCCAGAAGGTGAAAAACAGGCTCCACCAGGTGTCATCCCACTACCAATACTCGGCGACATACCCGCCGCTCCATAACTTGGTGTTGCACCCAACCAAGGTGTCATTTGAGGACTCATACTTGGAGTTGTAGCATTTCCAAAAAACATACCCGTACCACCCATTATGTTTGCTCCTACAGCCATCGGTATCTCGATTCCTTGTTTGCATTTTTCGGCATCGAGCAAAAGATCAAAACAACCAGTTCCAATACGTGGTAGTTGACCCATAATAATATTTTCAGAAACGCCTCTCATAGGATCAACTTCAGCATGAGAAGCCGCATCTAATAATACATCTACTGTTTCTTCAAAAGAACATCTCATAAGTGCTCCTGTGTCTTGCCTATTAATACCATGTCGTGTAATAGCCATAAGATGACCTTTTGCTGTCATAACATCACAAAGTAATGCCAAATGTCGATAGTTCACATAGAGACCATAAAATTGTAAAACAGCATTCATTTCTTTTTCTACAGATTTTCGTACGGCTTCAATACCTAATACTTGAAATATTTCACAAATATCATTAGAAAATGTTCTCACTGGATCTACATCTCGTTCACTGAGTACTTTCATTAAACTTGTACCATCAGTTTCCAGTAACCACTCAGCAATGGCTTTAAATTCACCTGTTTCTGTAATAACAATTCTTTTCTTTGAGTCTGTCTGTGGTAAATGCATGTATACCTTCCCAATGGCTTCTATACCTTGTAAAGTCATATCACTTAACATATTAGATTCGATACAACGCAAAAACATATCGTCTTCCATTTTGTCAACACTCTCCTCTATATCAGTTGTATCCGTAAATTTATTATCTTCACTATTCATTATTCTAATTCGTAGTACAAGTTTTTCAGCATTATCATCATTGAAAATACAATTTAAATCATCTCCAAAGCCTGCATTAATTTTTTCAGCAATTTGTTCCATTGTAAGTTTTTTATCAGTCATTCTTTTACGATCAAGCTCAATACGAAGAAGCCATGGTGAAATCTTAGTTGGATCGAAATCAGGCATCTCATAATAAACATTAACAAACTCTTGATCCTCTGATATTACAGTATTTTGCGGATCTGGATCATAGTATATTGCAGTGTTTGCTGTCACTTTTTTCAGAGTTGTATGTTCAAGACGGCATAAAACGTTTTTAGCTTTTTCAGCATCTCTTGCTGCGGCACCAGTTAAGAAAACTGTTAGAGAAGGAGCCTTTGGTTTTTTACTAATATTGATTATTTCTTTTAGTCTTGGTACTCCAAGAGTGACGTTCTTTGAGGATACACCAGCAAAATGAAAAGTATTTAATGTCATTTGAGTAGCAGGTTCTCCAAGAGATTGAGCTGCTAGGGCACCTACCATTTCTCCTGGAGCACACTGAGCTTGCTGAAACCGAGTCTCGATTTCTCCTATAAGCCATTCAAAAGCTTCACTTGATAAACGAAATTCTTCAGAAACGCATTTAGTACAAAGAGTAGAACGTACAAGACATTGAAATAGTAGTGTAGCATTTTCATTGGCCTGTTTACTTAAACGATCCTCACCTGCTACAATTATACACTTTTCTAGAAGATCTTTTACACCTTGAATAACTCTCATTGGACTCAAATCTGTTGGTGCTCGTTTATTAATATGAAATATCTTCTGAACATTCCAAATCATACGTTGTAAGTTACAAGGTAATACAACTTTTGATTCACCACTTGGAAAAATTTCTCGTAGAGCAGCTCTATCCTTATTTAGTTGTTCCCATTCACGTTCTAATTAGACAATATTTTTTATAATTAATTGTTAATTATATAAATAATTATATAAATCATATATATAAAATTGTTATTATATTTGTAAAGTACTACTTAAAATAAATCTTGTGCTACTCTTTTACCATATTTTAATTTTCAAAACATTAAATAAAAAGATTATAATATAATAAAATATAAAAACTATTTCACATAAAGTATATTACTATTTTCAAATTTATAATTAAAATTGTAAGTTCCAGTTATATAAAAATTCCAAACAATGTAGAATATTGTAGAATTAAAATTAATAGCACAGAATAAACTTAATAAAATAAAATTAATCTTTCCCAGCAAATATAATGAAAGATACAATTTTACAAGATTTCATTAAATATTATAGAATTGAAAATTTTTTAATTAAAATATATAAATAAAAATCATTTTAATACCTAATTCAGATATGACTTCACCGGAACCCATCATTTCACGTACGATATCCTCGCTAAAAATGCGTCTTAAATACCTTTCATTGCTTGGATCAAACTTAAATTTTTTTTCAAATGCTTTATTACTCAGTTTAATAGTTGGTAAATTCTGAAATTCAACAGTTTCGCCACAAAGACCATCTTCACCATAACGCAATTGAATGAGTTGACCCACTGAGTTTCTTACTGTGCCATCATAGTGCACCATAACTGATTCCATTGCCTTTATGAGACGACGTTGAATATATCCAGTTTCAGCAGTTTTAACAGCAGTATCAATGAGACCTTCACGACCTCCCATAGCATGGAAGTAAAATTCGGATGGAGTTAAACCAGCAAGATATGAATTTTCAACAAAGCCTCTAGATTCTGGACCATAATCATCTTTGATGAAATGCGGTAGAGTTCGTTTACGAAAACCAAAAGGTATCCGTTTCCCTTCTACGTTTTGTTGTCCCACACAAGCAATAACTTGAGATATATTAATATTGGATCCTTTAGAACCTGTAAATGAATAATAATTTTAATAATTTGTACCTTATTTTGAAAGCAAATTCATAGAAAATAGAAACAAAAATTATTCCTTTATATTTATTTTTATATTTAGATTACTTTACATTGTCTATAAATAAAAATATAATTAAGTAATTAAAAAAAATTTTGATTTTAAAATTATCAATTTCTTCAATTATATTTTGGAATAAATTTAGAATCAGTTAAATACATTTATTTATAAATTTTATTAACAAATTCTACATTCTAATGTTTATGTAATGTCCATAATATAATGATATATTGATTTAAGCATTGGAATATTAAATTAAAAATAAAAATAAATATATTTAGAATTTTGCTTGCAATTTTTTATACCTATTTTTAAACTTTAAGGAATAAAACAATATAAAATCTCTTGAAGTTATGACCATACTTTTTTTCTTTCACTAACTTTTAATTAAATAGCTCATACCATGAATTCCAGTAATTCTTGAAATATTTAAAATTAAAAATTAGATAAATATTAGATAAACTGTTATATAAAAAATATCATTGTCTTGGTTAAAAATATTCTAATTTATTTAAAAATAAAACCGCGATAAAAATATTTTAAATGGTATAAATATATATCAATTACTAATATATTTATATATTTATAACTATTGAACTATAGATAACTTGTATTTCTTGCTCATTTATAACTATCAATAATTAGATACTTTTTACACAAATTTCATTGTGTTAAAAGTTAATTTATTTTTATTATTTTATTTAAATAAAATAAAAATTATTAAAATTAAACGCACATAAAATAATAAATGAATGTACTAAAAATCTAATATTTGTTATATAAATACAAACATATAGTATAATGAATAAAAAATACATTTATATATTAATTTAAGACCTACTCAATTATTGCAAAATAAATTAAAATAATTTTTAAATATTTTTTGTAAAATTTAATTAGATTTTCGTTCAAAAAATTAAAAAACCAATTTATATTTTAAATAATTTATTTATAACTTAAATATTTTTTATATTGTGAAAAATTTTAATTTTTATTAATACGATAAATATTTATTGAAATTCATGCTTGCACTATTGCTAATTAAATTATATCAAAATAGAAATCCACATTAGTATTTAAAATAATATAATACAAACTTTGAGAATCATTACATATTTGAAATATAAGACTTATTTTAAAGTATTTTTAAATTAATTAAACATGAAATTTAAAATCTAGTTGAAAATGATACAAAATTATATATTAAACTATATTAAAATATTTTATATATATCTTATATATTTTAATTAATTAAATGTTAATTAGTTTTAAGAATATTACAAACCTGAGACTACCATAGCTTTTAAGTTATTGTATTCAGTAAGTGATTTTTTCGCAGAACCTCCAGTTTTATCACGAGCATCATTAAGGATTCTATTTACTTGATTTTCAAAAGTTTGCCTTAATGTATTACCAGGTGTCGGCTCTAACTCCATATTATGAGCTTTTTGAATAACTTCTATGACGTCTTCTTTAGCTTTTTTAATAGCTTTCTGAATTTCCATGTAAGTTTGAGGATCAGCTATAGTATCCCCAATACCAATAGAATGACCTTCTAATAACAACCAATTATTTATTACAGTTTGAATGTTACCATAAAACCTTCCACAGACTTCATGTCCTAACTCCAACATACAAATATGTAATAGAGAACCAGCAGAAGTACCAAGTGTTTTTTTACACAAAATTCCCATTATTAATTCTCCATGTTCAACCATAACTTTTGTATCCCCAGGAGATATCCATTTATAAGGACCTTCATCCTCATCATCTGGATGTGTACTATGTGTTCGTATCATATTTACATTTCCAGGAATGATAAGTGAAAATATTTGTTTACCCGTCCATAAAGGTTTGGGTTTCAAAATACAAGGCTGAGGCATTTTTCCATCCCAGCTTGGCAAGAACATAAGTATATTCATCATTTGTTCCTTCTCAATAAAGACATCTCTCTTAGTCATTTTTCTAACAGCTGTCAATGTATCTTGTACAATTCCTATGGAAATTTATTATTATTTAATTTTTATCTTTATTAATGTAATGTATCTTGAATAATTCTTAATATTAATAAATTTTCATATTACATAACATTAATAAAAATATAATAATTGGTATGACTTATTTAATTTAAAAGGTTAGAAAAGGTCATGAATTTTGGAAAAAATAATTAATTTTTACTTAAGATACATTTGAGTATAGTCTCAATACAACAGAAAATTAATGATAACCTCATATTTAATAAGTATTATATTCACATTTAACATTTTTCCTTACTACTATGACTTTAAACCTATTTAAAATGTATTTTTTAAAATTAATGGCATATTTAAATAATTTTGAAAATTTTATTTTAAATTTTTAAAGTTTTTTAAAATAAATTTTTTATAAAAGTATGCATAGTTTTATAATTGATTAAATATTAGATATGTTATGACAGATGACTAAATTTAGTTTTTTAAATGATTCTTTTTTAAATTATATATATATATAATAAAATTGTTTTTAATTTAATATTGGTAAATTCTCCTATTAGTTACAAATAATATCTTGTAAGAAAGGATTGTTTAATTGTCAATTGTAACTCTTATTTCAAAGTGGTAATTTATCATTTTTAAATGATAAATTTTTAAGTGTTAACGTTTATTATTTTGTATATTTTATTGATGAAAATACAGTATATTTACAAACCCATGACTGGTTTATTAGCCTGTGGAGTAATGATTTGTCTTGGAGTAACATGAATATTTTCAACTTCAGCCCGAGTTTCCATAGACTGTGGAACATGTAAATTCATCTCGTCACCATCAAAGTCAGCATTATAAGGTGAAGTACAGCTTAAATTCATACGAAATGTACTCCAAGGTAAAACTTTTACCCTATGGCCCATCATACTCATTTTATGAAGAGTTGGTTGACGATTAAAAATGACTAAATCTCCATCTCTAATATGTCTTTCAACCTTATAACCACATTGCAAATGAAGATCTGAAGGTTTTGGATGAAATCTCAAATCAATACGGTCACCATTATCACGAACAATGTACTTCGCACCAGGGTATCGAGTATTTCCTCTCCGTACAAGTTCCTGCATTTTATCGATATTAAATGGAGTAACAATTTCAGGAAAAGTTAAATTCTGAGCAATACTACGTGGTACACCAACTTGGTCAATTCGCAAATTAGGATCAGGTGTAATAACAGTGCGCGCTGAAAAATCTACACGTTTACCCATAAGATTGCCACGAATACGACCTTCCTTACCCTTTAGTCGAGCTTTAATAGCTTTCAGAGGCTTTCCAGATTTTTGCATTGCTTTGGGCATACCTGGCATATCGTTATCGACAAGTGTCGCAACATGGAACTGCAACATCTTTATATTTTCAGATATAACATGTGTCGCTGCCCCTGCTTGCTCATTTCTTAACAACTCATTATTAGATTTTATTATATCAGAAAGCTTATGGGTAAGATCATCCTGATTCTTTGCAGAACCATACATAACTACAGCTGGTCTCACTGCCAGTGGTGGAACTGGAAGTACAGTCACAATCATCCAATCAGGTCGAGCAAATTTAGGATCCATTCCAAGGATAAAGGATTCTTCATCAGTTATATGTTTCAAGATTTCCCATGCACGTTCAGCAGTCAAGGCAATTTTTTTTTCCTGAGAATCTTCATTAACATGTTTCCATTCAGCAGTTACATCAAGTCCAGATCTTCTCAAATTTGGTTGGTAACGACCACAACCTCCATGACCTGGTTTTTTATTGGGATCTAGCTCCTGGCCATCTTTAGTTATATCCATCTCATCTCCACCCTCACAAATATTTTTACTTTTACAAAGATCATAAACAAATGTTAAGCGCTTACGTGGTTGTCCTTTTGTTTTCATAACTATTTCTTTAATTTTTGGATTATGCTATAATAAACATTATAAATTTTTAAAAATACTATAAAAATTATATTGACACTAAAATAAATTTTAAATTCTAAAAAATAATAATAAATAAAAAAAATAAAATTTAATAATAAAAAAATTTAAATTTTTTAATGTAATAAATTATATTAAATATTTAAACTGTTTTAAAATTTAAAGAGAAAATAAAATTTACTTTCAAAAGAACTCCTAAAAATAATTATTTATTACAGTTTTCAATAATTAATTTACTTAAACATTTATATATTAATTTATATGGTAATTAGATAAATATGTTTTATATTGTGTTTAATTATGTAAATATGATTACATATAAATTTTAGATTACCTCCAAATTTTGTAATTATAAAATTATACTTTTATAAATAAAAGAATATTAATTACAAGAATTGAATTCGTTATTAATTATACTATTTTATAAAAATTTCTAAATTATAAATTCATATATAATAATGGTTTAAATTATTGTAAAAAGAAAAATATTAATATATTATTAAGAGCCTTTATAAAAGGATTTAATAGATTTAATATTATTTACTTTATAAATAAATTATAAATTCATATATAATAATGGTTTAAATTATTTGAAAAAAGAAAAATATTAATATATTATTAAGAGCCTTTATAAAAGGATTTAATAGATTTAATATTATTTACTTTATAAATAATATTTACTTACAGGACTAACTAACATCTTTGAACAAAAAAAGCAAACGCATCTAAGAATTTTAATTGTTTTTGTGATAAAACCACAATGAAAAACTGGTTTTGCTAAATCAATATGTCCAAAATGGCCAGGACATTCTGTCATGTTACCAGCACAAGTTTGACATCGGGAATTTCTATCAATCACACCTTGTCTAGGATCCATAAGACCACCAAGCTTAGGACGTCCACCTTCCATAGTCTCAGCAAAACGTATACCACCCTCTGTAACTGACATTCGGCGCTGAAAATAAGTTATTTAAAATTATAAATCAGTAATTGTAATAATAAATTACATGATTAAATTTGCTTACAAAAGTCAAAAAATTATCAAAATATCATTTCAATATAATAGACTATAATATAATAGATTTTTATAAATTCATCATATTAATATTATATGTAAGTTCAAATTTTAATTAAAATATTAAATAAATAATGATTGTACAAAAAACGTATAAATTATAAACTTAGGAAAAAATATAAAAACTCAGAAATAAAATATTAATAAAAAAAATTTCTAAATACATTATCAAAATTATTAAATTCAGTTATATTAAGATTATACTTTTTTTAAATTTAAACTAATTGGATACAAAGTAATAAAAATTCTTATAACTGATATTTAATACTTAACACGCAATAAATATAAAAATTTATCCATGGCATTTTTCTACTTAGCTCAAAAAAGTACTAGCATAAAAAAGGTATATTTAATTTTTAAATATAAAAGAATTCTATAAAAATGTATATTTCTATACTACATAATTGTATAGACCCAAAAATAAATATATACAATTAAAAATTTAAGATAAAAATATTTTAAGTTTATTTTGAACACAAAAACTATATAATATATAATAAATAAACTAATTATGTATTTAAAAAATTAATTAACAGAACAATTATATTTAATTTTTAAAAAATGCATTTATAAAATAAAAATAAAATATAATTAAAGAAAATGACAGTATACAATCATAATAACAACATCATTTGTCAAGAAATTAATAAATAAAGCGATTATTAAATTAAATAACATTAATACAATATGATAAATCATGAGCCTTACAATCTCATCAGGTGACAAAATACCAAATTGGACTCTTTTCACCGTTCGCAATGTCGCCTTTGAATCCGATGTAGCCATTTTGATAATTATGATGTAACTTAATTTTTATGTACGACCCCAAATCACTATTCCAAACTCTAAAATTTTAGAAAATGTTACTCTTTATCGATAAACAGCCTTATACCTATATTAAAATTAAAAATAAAACTTTTAACACTATAGTAGCAATCATAATTTGCAGGCCCAACACAACACATTAGTCTCAATTTCAGAGACCGGCGCCATGATTAAACTAACAGTGCAATATTGAAGTCTTTAGATCTACATAACAACTCTATAGTGATTGGTTAATGTAAATATGCTCGATTACAATTTACATCCGAAGTATACATAGTTGAATAAAGAATAAAAAATATTCTGTCATATAAATATACATATAAATTGATGTTTATAAATATAACAGTAATAAATATATTCTAAAGTAATAATAAAATATTAAAAATTCTCAAAATATTTTTTAGTAATTTATGACTGATATGGAATGTTATAAAATGGCAATAAAATTTGAAAATATATCATTTTTAATAAATACGTGTATTTATATTTTTGCGATCATACCAATATTACATGCGTTACGTTAGTGTCCGATTTATGTGTATTAAGTGTATTATTTATTAAAACATTTGTCTCAATTTTTTAAACAATAAACTACTGAAATTATGAATCTTAATTTTTTATTTGCTACCGAAGATTGTTATATCATTAAATTATTGTTTTAGTGTTACTACATTATAGATGCAACAAAATTATTTCATTCAATATTATTTTTAATTTCATTAATTTTTTTTTTAATTACTTTTAAATAGCATTTAGAATTTCAAAATTTATATCGTGGCTTCAAATTCTACAAAACTATTACTATTGTAAACTTCTACTTACATCCTAAAAATAACAGATCATTAGCTATCATCTTTACAGCAAGCCTATAATGTTAAAAAATTAACATTATAAAAAATATTAATATTAATACTTAATTATTATTAAGTTCAAGTATTAAATAATAGATTGGATTAAAAATTAAATCAGATGTCTACAATACATTACATAAGTCACTAAGTAAAAAGATATTTTATAATTTTTGTAAAACAGTTAAATTGTATATTAAAATGAACAATAAAACATTTCAAGGGTCAACAAGTTTAAACCTCGATTATGCCTATATCAAATTAATACATTATTTGTACTTCCTGAACAAAACTATCTTCTTTTGTTAATTTTTTAATATTAATATTATTTTATTTATAATTATTAAGTAGTATAATAATTACGCATTATTATTATTAATATATAATTTTAAAAAATTAACCAAACTCGTAATATGAAAACAATATTTTTATAAATTTTGCATTATTTAAAAAATTAATTTGAATTGAATAGTTATATTATGGTCGTTAAACAAATTATTTCGTGTTATATATAAAATTTCATAAATTTGTTTTAGAAATTTAATTGTATTTAAATTAAAGAATTTCACTGAAAATTTTCAGAATTAGTAGTTTATAATTAGTTATAAAGAATAAAGCGTAATTCTTTTCATTATGTTCTTTTTTTAGAAAATAATATATATTGGAGAATCTAGTTTTTACAAATTATCACTAAGAAATTATATGTTATATAATATATTAGTTTCGTTTCATATAACATCCATTTATATATTACAGAAAATGTTTTGAGATTCTTTATAACTTTCTATGGTTCTTATTTCGATCCAATTCTGTTATTTAATTTAATTCATATTTTATTATAAATTATTACAATCGCATACGATAATATATCAGTATAAACTATTTTGTTATTTGAAATCCAGAAAAGTGATAAACCATTACCTCATTTGTAAATATGTATAATTTCAAGTTTTAAATTATATATTTTATTAATAAAATAATTAAAAAATTAATTAACAGAACAAATATTAAAATAACAAATTTAAAAATATTAAAAAAAATTTACAATATTACATATTATAATGTTGTACATCGTTTAAATGTTTTAGCAAATAAATATAATTATTGAACAATTATTTTGTTTTAAATTAAAATAATTATGTTTAACACTTGTTTATATTGTTGGATGTAAATTCAAATTATAGTACAAAATATATAACGTACCCCTATATATTATATTTTATTCGTTTCCTTGTAAATCGATATTGTATAATATATTATAAACTTTTAAAGTTACTATATTTCTGTGTCTTTAATTTACATCTATCTTTAATGAATTAATTAAAAAAGAGTTCTTTTAATAATTTAGTTTAAACAGCTTTTTACATGTTATACGACAAATTATCGATTGGCATTTTTATTATTAATTATTCATTTGTTGCTAATTAACATTTTATTTTAACTTATTAATATTTATTATTTATGCAAAAATAAAAGATTCTGTAACAAAATTGAGAAAAAAATCTATAAAATTATCAAATAATTTTACTCAATTCGGCAATAACATTGACAAGGTATGATATTGAGCTTTTTAAATTATATTGAAAAATTAAAATATATAATCAATAAGTTATTTAAATTTGGTTTAGTAATATTAAAATGTATTGAAAACATTTAATAATTTTTCAAAATAAGGAATCCTTAATATAGTATATTTTGTATATTCTTATTGTAATATTAGATTTTTATTTTATTCTAATTTATTTTAACATTAATTTTTTTATTACAGTTGTATTTGCAGATTTAACAAAATAATGTTATCCTATATTGAAGAATCTTGTAATACTACATTTCAAACATCTCAAAAAAAAAAGTATAATAGGTATATTCAGAAGATATCAAAGTTTGTTATAAAAAATATGATATTAAACTATTAAGGATTTAATATAAATTGTTTATAAATTTTATTTTTACAGCAGTCGATATGATTATTTTATTTCACCATCGAGAATAAAATTACCAAAGTTTTATATTCCTAAAAATTTAATACCAGTTGTTACAAAAAATTTGAAAAGATTTCCAAAGATGTCACAAGAAAGTAAACAATTCTTGAGTATATTAGAAGAAATAAGAAAAAATAGTAAAGTACAGTTAAAAGAAGGCAATTATCTTAAAATATTTGAACTTATGCTTTATATAGAAGAAATTCAACATCGTATAAATATGAAAAGATATAATCAATTTCAAACTATTGAAAAACTAGAGAATAGTATTAAAATTCATGTAAATGTAGATAAATTAATACGAGAAGGATTGTTAATTAAAACTTCAGAAAAAGTGAAACTTTATGATTTCGAGACAAAACAATTATTTTATATAAAAATTAAAACCATTATGGATGATCATATCATTGCAGTTTGTAAAAAAAGGTAATAAATTAAGTTTTAAATCTCATTTTTATATATATTGAATACCTTCAAATACATTTTTATTTTTAGAGTTTGGAATAAACTTATAACAAATAAATTATATAATATTCTATTTGAATTTCAAAATTATTCATTGAAATGCTGTCATTATGCCTTATCTTTGATAAAATTATATAAATTAACTCCACATTTTTTTCCTGTTAAAAGGAATATATGTAATAAACAAATCAAGAAGTGAGTTTTTTTATCATTGTATTTATCAATTATATTATATTTATCAATTATTTATAAATTAATATTAAAAAAAAAATTTTAATTCATTAATTTTTAAGTCAACATTGGTTTAATAAACATATAGAAAATAATCCAGAACAAAAACAAGCAGTTCTCAATATTATATGTAAATCATCATTTCCTGCACCATACATAGTTTATGGACCACCAGGTACTGGAAAAACTTCTACATTAGTAGAAGCTATTTGTCAGGTAATATATCATCAAATCTTTTAATGTTTTTAAAAATATTTTAAACATATTTTTTTTAATAAAGTAAATGAATTTTTTTAAGATATGGTATAGTAATCCAGTAGATCATATTTTAGTATGTACATCATCTAATATAGCAGCAGATGTAATAACAAAACAATTATTACAGTATATTCCTAAAAATAATATGTATCGAATGTATAGTCCATCAAAAGACGGGTTTGCATATATTGTATAAAAAAGCTACTTAAAATTAAAATTTGTTTATTAATTTTATTTTTAGATCTCAGCTTGATGCTGACATTTTAGAATGTTCAAATTATTTTGAAGGACAAATAATAATGCTACCAAAAGAAATTATTATGTTAAAAAATATTATTATTTGCACTCTGTGTGCAAGTTTACAGTTTGTATTTTCAATAAAAATATGACAATTAAATTGTAGTTTTATTAATTATATGCATACTTTTGAACATATATAAAATAAAATTATTTCAGATTACTATTTTTAAATTTTCGTGAAACACATTTTTCTTATGTATTCATTGATGAAGCAGGACAAGTAACTGAACCAGACTCAATGATACCTTTTGGTTTATTAAGCAGCACTAAAAAAGGCCGAATTGGTCGTTTACATGGACAAGTTATTATTGCTGGGGATCCTCAACAATTAGGACCATTTACTAGTTCAAGACTTGCTGAACCTATACTTGGTAAAAATTCTAAACTTTCCACACTAAAATAAACTTATTTTTAAAATATTTGCAAACTTACATTTATAATTATTATAATAGGAAAATCAATTCTAGTGAGACTTATGAATTGTGAACCTTATAAAAGATCTGAACATAATAAATACAATGCAAATTATATTACAAAACTACTTAGAAATTATCGAAGTCATCCAATGATTATTCATGTATCAAATAAATTATTTTATGATAATGAATTATTGGCTTGTGGAGATGAAAATATTAGAATAGCTGAAGATTGGATATATCTTACACAACCGAAATTTCCTATTATATTTCATGGCGTTAAAGGTACCGAAATTAAAAGTGCTGAATCACCAAGGTAAATAAATGTGTATATTAATTTAATATTTAAAAAAATAGATATCCAGAAATTAAAAATATTTTAGCCCTTACAACATGGAAGAAATAAAAATTGTTATGCATTATGTAAATATTTTAATAGGAGAAACATTAAAAGAAAGAATTGTAACACAAAATGATATTGGTATTATTACACTATTTACTGAACAAAAACGAAAAATTGACTGTGCTCTTGAAAAAGAAATGTATAAAGATATTGATGTAGGTACTGTGGAATTCTTTCAGGGACAAGAAAAGAATATAATTATTTTGTCATCAGTTAGAAGTGAAATATTTTTTCATGATAAACGAAATCACATTGGATTTCTATCTAACCCAAAACGTTTAAATGTTGCCTTAACAAGAGCAAAATCTCTTTTAATTATTATAGGAAATCCAATACCTCTTATGACGGAAAAACATTGGTGTTATCTCCTCGACTTTTGTAAACGTAATAATGCATGCCGTGGAGTTAGTTTCAATATACAAAATAATGTAAATGAAGAAATATAAAAAATTTCTATTTCCAAATTTATTAATATCAATGTAAATATTCTGGAATATAACGTGAATATCGCAGAAGAACCTAGTAAATATTTTATATTACATAAAGTAACAACGAACGAAAAAAATATATTTAATGTGTACATTAAAAAGAAAGATTAATTATATGGAACTATCAATTTTATTTCATTTTGTTTTAATTTTCTTTTATTTATAATTATTTAATCAACTAAATATAAAAAATTATATTATCTTCTATAAATATAAATATTTGTTTTTTTTAATAACATTAGATTCGATTTAAAATAATACAAAAAAATTTATTTTCTTCAATTATGACTAATAGACACTAAAATAATACATATTATTTTTTATATATTTGTAAAATATAATTTATTTATACTAGATAATTTGAGTTAAAATAATTTTTAGTAATTTGTGTATATAACTTTAGTAAAATGCATATTCAAACAAAATTTTCAAATTTGCCTATTAATTATATTACTTTTTGAATAAACATATTATATGAGCCATAACTCATATTATTCAAACATTTCACTTTTAAATATAATATTGAAGATTCAAAAATTAAAATTAAAGTAATTTTTAAAATATTGTCATCTTCATTTTTGAAATAGCGACTGAAAATATTTAAAATTTTGTTTAATTAATACAGTCAATTTCAAAACAAATAGGTTTTATTTAATTAATATTAAATGCTATATTTGAATTATACTTATCTAAGTTATTAAACTTGTTCTTAAATTTTTAATCCAATTCTATTATTTCGATGATAAATGATATACTTTTAAAATTTGATAAAATTGTATGATCAACTTATCAATTATTATCAGATAAAATATGAAAAATATATTACAGATAAATTTTAATAGTCATATAATTAATTTGGAATAGAGTGACATATTTCATGTATTTATATACACATGTTATAAAATATTTGGATAAAACTCTTATTTAAACATAGTCTATAAGTTTTCAATGAAAATTAATGAATACATACGGTTTTTAGAATGATTATTCATTTGATTTAGTATTACCAATATAGTAAATAAATAATATAAGAAACAAAAATAATTCATTCAAGTAATAATTTTGCTTTGTTTCCATTTACATGATTTATAATGCCATGTTTAATAACAAATTCGCGTTTAACATTGGCAAAAAGAATATCTGTTAATAAAAAAATTTGTGCAATAGCAAAAGCCAATGAAACACCAAAATAGAAATTTGCATTTGCTGATCTTGAATATATCCATTGATGCCAAACAGTTGGTGCAAACACTGTACAAAACAAAATAAAGCAACCAACAAAAAATCCCTGCTGCATATCTGAAAGTCAAATGAATACAACCTGTATAACATTTTTTGAATTCTAATTTCATTTTTAATAGTATTATAACAAAAAAGTTAAACAATCGTAATAATTTATATTTTGATTATTCATCAGTACTTTTTACCATTATAAAATTATAAAAATAAAATTAAAAGAGTTTTTAAAAAATTTTTGTTTATGATTTGAAAACAATACATTTTCTTTTTAATCCAATAAATTGATTAATATAAACTGTTTTTTTTTTAAGTTTATTTATAAACCTTTTTCAAATATGAATGAAATACTTTACTTAAATATACTTAACTTCAAATTATTAGATTAAAATATAAATTGATTAAATTTTAGCTAAGTACTTACGTCTAAATAAGTGTCGCCAAAAAGGTAACAAACTTAAATAAAATCCAACATCTCCAATACAAGGATATGACTTGAAAATAGTATCTATAGCTAAATAAGAGAAAGCTAATAGCATTGGATTCTTACGAAGTCTTAGAGCTAATGGCACAACAAATAAAATACTGACATTAATTTGAAAAGATGCAATGAATAGTGATCTAAAATGTTCAAACATTTCAGTGAAAAAATACCAATACAATCCAATATTGGGTCTTAAATCAGGTACCAATAAAGTGAAGCCAATGGTGTTTCGAAGAAAAGACCAACTACCCATTATAAAATATGAAGTTAAAAATAAACCTACTAGTATTGTAAAAAATAATATTAAAATTTTTAAAAGTGATTCTGATTTTTTAATTGTATTTAAATTTTGGATTATGTAAATAGAACCAGGTACAATTAAGCATACAGGATACAATCCTTGTAAAGTTAAAAGTCCTATACATAAACAACAAAGTAGTGTTGAATGTGTTACCATTGTCAATAATGTTAAGGATATTAAAAAATTTGTGAACACTGTAGTTGTAAATCCTACACAATTAAAAATAATATATGGATTGAATAAATAAGTTGTTGAAACATAAAAAAATGACGCAACATTGGGAGCAGTTATTGAATCAAAATCTTGACGTATATTAACTTTATCATCATATGAAGTATGTTTTTCATCATAAGCAATCTGTAAATATAATATTTTCTTATTATTTCATGTATTAAATTCATAAGAAAAGTTATTAAATCAAGATGTATATAAAATAATTATTTATATATATTCATTTATGGTTTTAATAACATTAATATTTTAATTGTTTATAAATGATTTACTTTAATATTAAAAATAATTTTAATAAGTATATTATTTATTTTATAATTTTTTATCAATGATATTAAATTACATTTTAATATACTAAAATTTTTAGTTTATAAATAATTATTCACATATTATTGTAATTAATTATTTAATTACCAATTCTTTAATATAAAATTTAGCAGTAATTCCAAGTACTAATGCAGTCATAAGATCAATTGTAACAAACAATAACCACAGTCCATAAAAAGAAAAATACTTTTGAATCAAATAAAAAATAATCAGTCCTAACGGATTTTCATGGAATAAATCTCCAATGTAAGGATCCACTCCGATATTATAAAGATATACACCTTCTGTAACTAAATACACCTTTAAACATAATTATTTTAAATTCATATTTCTAACTTACTTCTCTTCCAAGAGTTTAAAGCAGTTGACACTTCTATTCGATCACGAATAATATTGTGTAAATCTGAATTCATCAAAAGAATTCTTAAAACACCGGCCAAAACAAAGTAAATAATTCGATTTTTCATTACTAACAATTACAAAATTAACTAAAATTAAGATCGAGAAATTATTTTTACTTAACTTTAAATTAATACTATATTTACATATTTTATAAAATAATCTGTCCGTATATTAATATTATTTTTATTATAGATTTCCAAGGCAAATGAATAAACATGTTTAGATTTTTCAAAGTAATGATCAATACATTTTGAAAAACTTTAAATAGTAAGCATAAACAAAGATTTTGTAATTTTTGTAGATAAACTATACAGTAAACATTTTAGACTAGCGCCACTAAGTGATCCAAATAAAAATTAAACACATCAATAATAGAGGTTTAAGCTATGTCTTTTATGAATGCAAGCAATTTGAATATGGAAATCTATACACGAAGAAAAATTAATTTTATTTTTTATTTAACAATTTATTAAAACAAAATTAGATTTTAGATTTAGAAAAATAATAACTGTTAAGAATGTTATTTAAACAATATAAAATTTAATTGAAAACAAATAATATAATTTGTAGGTATAGGATTATTAAATTCTGATCATATAAGTAAAATATAATTTATTAATATAATTTACGAATATAAATTATATAAATAAATGTGTATATATATTAATTCTATTCATTTTTCTTCGAGATTCCACTAGAATTTCGAACATCTTTACATAATACCTTTTTTGTTTGAAAATTATTTTGAATATCTTATATGTTTGATTGTCAGATGTTTCCTAAGAGCCTATGAATATAATTATAATATAATCGAGTAGATCTCTTTTTCCCAGACAAAACCTTCTAGGAACGCACGCGTAGTTGCCACATATCGTGCTATTTTTCATAACGTACTGATGCATATTTGAAAAGTGTCAACAACAAGCCAAGTCACTGAGTTATTTTTATTATTATTATTATTATTATTTTTTTTTTTTTTGGTATCGGCATTTAAAGGCGTTATTCTTTGGCTTGCACTATTACACAGACGTTTATTGTTTACATTTTTCAAAATCGGTATGTTATAAAAATAGTACGAGATTTAGCAACTATGCTAGAATTCCTAGAAGGCTTGTTTGTTGATTTTCTAATTTCATATTGCAAGACAAACGATGGTCATATTAACCAGTTGGTCAACATAGTCGTTAAAAAGGTCATTATTGAGGGAAAAGAATAGCTTATGTCCATTCTGAGAATACATCTGGTAATCATAAGCGTATAAGATATTTGAAACAAATTAAAAATAATAAGGTAGGATTGCAAGCACTATCAAGATTCTAACGAAATCTCGAATAATTAGTTTTAATATACAATATTTTATATTTATAAATCTGTCATATAAAACTAGCATGTATTATTTGTTGTCTTTATGTTTATCAAGAAATATAAATATAATAAAATACAAACATAAGAATATACATAAAAAGTAAACAATTTAATGTAAACTAAATTTATTGAATAATAAATAATTATTGTGTATTACAAATAGAAATATAACTATTCGAGATTCTATTGGTTTCTCGACCGTCAGCACTACCTCTTTATTTGTAAATTCGTTTTAAAATATTCAAAATCTTTATGATTTTTACGAATATTATCAGAAAGTTCATCAAGTATTATTTTTCTCTTGTTTATGATTATTCTACCATTGTGTTTATCGCATTGCTCCTTGAAAGTTTTCAACAATGGTTAATATGACCATTGTATGTTTTGTAATACGAGCGTTGTAAAAATAACAGACCAGACCCTCTAGGCATAATAGCATAGTTACTAAACTTTCTGACAATTTCTTAACAAACCGACATAAAATGGAATTCAGCCATGCTTCAATACGTCGTGGCTACCACGACGGCACTCCCCCCCTCTAAAAGGGTATTGACATTATTTGGCTAGAGTTCCAATGACAATAGAAAATTAGTTTTCATACAATCAATAAAACTACTCAATGACTCAAAAATACTCAAATAACCACCCCTACTCAAGGAGTGGAGTGAAGGCATCAAAACTAAACAACTCGTGCGCTATGGGTTAGAATTCTTTCAGGTTTTCAAGGGTGATTTTAAAGCTGAATATAATGGTCTTATAATGAGATTTTTAAAACAAGAATCACTCAGTAAAATTCACAATTGATCTGACGTTGACAATTAACCGTTGCAATTCGAATGTATTTCTGTTTTGGAAATAATTCCGTGTGTATTTAACAACATACTATACATAAAAATAATATAAATTATAATATAAATTTTATTTTTTTATAAAATTCTTACTTTCTTAAATTTCTTATGTTGAATATCTCGTGACTGGAGTATTAATAAATGCACTTGTTCGGGCAACTTTCCCGATGCTGAGCTCTCCCCAAGATGAAGGGGGGAGAGGCCGATAGTGGTAGAGGAGAGATGACAGGGTAGAAAGAAACGCAGACACGGGGATCGAATTTTATGCTGTGAACTGATATTTATTGAAAATCAAATAGAAAGTTTCTTTACACAATTTTTGTTTTATATATGAAATTACACTGTCTTGATCTTTACTATTATTAATTGGTTTTAGTTTTAATGTTTGTTTTAATGTTTCCGTTCTAATCGCCATTAATGTTCTTGTATTTAATTTATAACAAAAGCATTAATTATTCTGTTCTGTTCTATGTGCCGTTATCTCTTTTTATAGTATCGAAGGAGGTTTTCAACGGCGGTTTAGTCTTACGAATTGTTTAATTATCAAAATATTATAGGCCTTGATAGACCACTTGCCGTTCAATTGTGTTAAACGCAGTGGCAGCCATTTTGTCCAATTAGATAAATGTACTTTTCACTACTTGCCTTCGGCCTGTAGATTCTGGTTTCTCATCCTTCACAGCTGTGTCAGTCGACGATTAGTCACGAATGCGGCGTACCAACGTATCCAGATGAAGGCGAGAGCTACAGCTATGATGGACACTTTTTGCGGTAATTATGCGTGATCGAATTTTCCGGATCCAAGCGTACTTTGTGTAACGCGTAGTGGTTTCGTACCAGTGTCGCGTGAAGCTTCAACTTTATATTGCCGAACACCGTAGTTTGAGAATCTCTTTTTTGTAAGCGTGAAATTGATTTTTGAGAGATTTGATTTTGACGAGAATTCTGAAGCGCAGCGCGCCTGCAGTCTAGTTTTAATGTCTCACCCCATTTCTCGAGTAGGGGTGATCTCTTTAGATTTTGGTGATAGTGGGAAGAATTTGCTTATTGTTTGAAGCTAATTTTCTGTTATCATTGGAGCTCTTGACAAAAATGTCAACGCCCTTT
>JAPYYT010001004.1:0-70899 GCA_030522565.1 Ceratosolen corneri
CAAAAAAAAAAAAAAAAGAGCCCGCGTTGGGGCTCGGCCAATCATCCGTATCACCTACCAATAAATCCAAGTAAAATCAGAAGGCAGCGGCAGATGTTGAGCCGGTGTTCCTCCGACGATGCCATCCTCCTCTACTTGCTCCCTCCGACCCCTCCCAAATACACACACGCACCAGCCGAGCACCAGCCGAGCACCAGCCGAGCACCAGCTAACCACCACTCGATCAACCAGCCCCCTTTGTTTCTCTCCTTTACTGCTGCAACTAACTTTGATTCGCCGGTTCAGCTTGCGTCTCAGCCACCACCTCCGTATCTCTCATCAACGGATCAAGGACGCAGCGAACGGATGCCGGCAGACATACGGGGGACTGATGGAGGCAGCAGAGACCGCTGGCTTGGCGGTCGATCGGGCCGGGGTGGGGACGAGGTGGCACTATCAGAGCGAGAAAACGTCAAATCACATGCTCAAGCGGGCCATCCGTTTATCGCGGCACGTGCCCCCGGAGCTCTCCCTCCCCTTCCACGGTCAAACCTCACCACAGTCACAATACACCGCCTCGACACCGCCCTCCTTAGGCCCCCAGGCACATACTCGCCCGGATCCCGCCTGCTCCCAGCACCGGCCGGCCTCCTCTCTCCCTCGCTCTCCCTCGCTCTCTCTCTCAAGGTCCTTGTAGGGCGCACTCAGCGTAGCGGCGAGGGCCGCTGCTGCATACTCGCCACGTAGGAATCGAGTCCTCGAGGAAGAATCACCGCATGGAGCTTTAATAACGTGCACGCGCGCCAGCCAAGCGACGAAAGCTCTCTCTCTCGAGGCAGCCGCTACGAGGGTCGGCGCTTGAATGCGCCCCCGGCGCCCCGATTCGCGCGCGTGCGAGAGAGAGAGAGGGAGAGAGGGTATCTAACCAGCCCGCGAGTAAGGGCGCACCGGGGGTACGCGCATGCCCGAGGAAGGTGCGAAAGCGAGGGGCTTCCTCGCGAGATGAGTTGTTGTTGGCTTTACTCGGGGAAGCGCAAGCTCCGGAGGACGATGCGCGTGCCTCGGACATCCTGGCTCGCGGGGGTGATAATGAGGTGGAGGGGCGAGGGGCCGTGTGCCAGGAAAGAATCGAATGGAGGGGCGAGAGGAAGTGAGTGAGGCCGATTGTCGAGGAGTTTTATTGAAGCTCGTTGGACTCGGAATGGATGCTGCTGCAAGTCCAATCATTTCAGTGGATTTTTTTTTTAGAGCTTCATTAATATGGGAATGGATGGGTGGTATATTGATCGGAGAGCGAAATTAATATTTGCAAAACTACTGCTGGATCTACGCGGTCTTCTCCTTTCGTGGAAGGCAAGGATCTCTTGAATTTAACCGCTGTCTTTACTCCTCATTGCAATATATTATCCCCTTGCAATGGCTACCACAAGTATATAGTGCCTCCATCTTACCATTATGTACGATTCCCGGCTACTTTTATCCTTCTTCCGCCTCTATTCCCCCGGCTATAGTAATCAAAATCTGCTCCTATAAAATTATTGCCCCTCGTAATTTTTACGCGGGATTATTTATCGTTTCATAAATCATTGAATTGGTTCGGTTTGTAGAACTTCATTAATGACTTCATAGATGTCGGTCGATTCTCCCGAGCTTTTATAAATATTTATCTCGGCGCGTCTAGCAAAGCTCGCGAACCCAATAGTTTTTACGTTGTATTATTTATATGCGGCTTAGATTAGGGAAACTAATCCTATACGTAGGATAATGTTATCGAGCATTATTATGCAACGAATTGTAAAAATGTATGTTAAAGTACCGGTGAACAAAATTTATCCAAGATAATATCGATGAACTTCACACGTGAAATGAAATATATTTTCAACGTCGCTTGCTATTAGTGAACTCTCAAAATTCATGTCAAACCCCATAATATTCTTTAAATAATCATATTTCAAATTAAATTCATCGACAAAATAAATACACCGATGAAGCAGTACTTGCACTATCGATTGATTCACACTCGCAATAATTACTAATTGTTATCGTAAGTTGTTGGCCGTTGCCATTTATGCATTTGTAGCTAATTTTCATATCTAAAGAGCGCAGTCTCCACTAAAAACTTTAGATGGTGGGATATGGGGTTGATCGGGACCTCAAAGACTTGTGAAATTACATGCTTTTACTGCCTAATTGAATAGATATCCTATGCTTGATATTAAATAATATAAATCGGTGATGTGATCGTTTAATTTAAGTTGTCGATTAATTGACATCAATAGCAATGTTAAAGCAAACATGAAATTTAACAAAGTATGAGTGAGAACATAAATTACAAAATTGTTCAAGTATTAATATGAATTTTAACATTTTATTATTACAAATTCCAAAGCTTCGACAAATACTTTGCTTACAGGGAATGAGAGCGAAAAGTATTGTATTATATTATTACGAGAGCCTTTTCTTTCTCGTTTAAATGCATGCGTACTTTCATGGCATTACATGCCTCTGATTTGGTTAATTGCTCTAATTTCGTATTTCTACACCATTATTAAGATAACTGCGAAATGCCGTGTATTCTTTGTTAATTATTTTGCAAAAAACTTGCAAGAAACAGTTGAAATTGAAGGCTTCGCGTTATGAACTGTTGCGAAGCAAGTAAAGTAATGAAAATGTAAGAGCAGCTCTTTGAGAGAAGCTAAAATTACAAAAAGTAGCATTTAAAATGGCCTTAAACATTGCATTCTTATGGATTGGAGTAGAATGTGTTTAATGAGAGCGGGTAAGCCAATCCGTAAATTTCGCAAATACACAATGTAAATACGCATATCATCTCAAAAAATTAGGAAAAACTTTAATTGACTTGTAATAAGTAAATGTAGTGGATAATATGCGTGCTTGTTTGTCGAGACTTTGAGGATAATAAGAATTTTCAGTCTGCTTCAGGAGAAAGAAAAGTTTCATTAATCTAATTAGTGGTAATAATTTGGGGAAAAAGTTTAATCGAATTAGATGGGGAATAATGGAGAAAAGTCGCGTGGCAGTTAAAGAATGAAATTTGAAATGTCAAATTCATCAATTCCATTAGCGTGTCGCTGTTATTTAAATTTTATGAAACATTGATATCATTAATATTCCATCGGGAATAATTTTGCCTCGATCGAGTTCTTGAAAAATGTTTAAAAGCCCAGTCACTAATAATTGTGGTGAAATTTCACGAGCGTGACGCGCAACAAATAAATATTTCAATGCACTAAAAGTTTCTATCCATTTAATAAGAGGATCGTACCGAGCAGCTTGACATTTAGACATTCCCAAACTTAATTCACGGTGCATTTGCGCGCGCGCGCGCGCACAGACAAATCACACGCACACACACCCAACACATAATCATTAATGATTTGCCGGTCCGTAAGAGCAGCAGCTAATTATCACGTACTTTAATACCCATCTCCGTCTGCCTCTCCCCCTACCTACCTAGCCCCCCTCCCCAACCCCCTTCGCCAACCCCTTCTAATGTATGTGTGCCACGACCGCGCCGACTAATGAAACGCATACAATAAAACCTGGCTCGCTCTACTCAATTATTGCAATACGTGCTTTAGGTTAAATAATACAACTCGCTAATGGATTTCAGATAAATCCCAACAAGCAGCCCCACAATCGGCAAGATCTTTCCGAAGCTCGCATATCGCCGCTTATTAATGTAAAGACTCTCGTACTTAGTTGCGCAGTTAGCTCTTAATGCTTTCGTGACAAAAATTGCAAAAAGAGGAGAAGAGCGGCGAGGGAGGGGAGGGGGGTGCAGCAGCTAAGAAATTCTACTCGACTAAATTCGCGTGAGCCCCCACCCCCCACCACCCGGAGATCGCGAGTCGCCAATCTCTCGCAAGTAAATTCATAATTACGCGATTTCCGTCCGGGCATAAATTTAAAAAGCCTCGCGTTAGGCACGCGCGCCCCGGCCTTATTAATTCCTCAACGATCGCGCCCTTATCGATGTGCGGGCGCACGAACCCCCGAAGAGGCGCATCCTACCCCTAACGATTCCACAGCCACACGGCGATACAGTGCGCACTAGCTACTGTTTCCTCGTGAATGGAATGGTAATGCCGCTCCGGTGCATTGATCGGCTTCCGAGGCTCGTTGGAGCACTCTCGAGGCGCGGCCCTCTGCCCCTCTAATTTATCGCCGAGCTTTCCCTCCCGAGAACCTCCCGAGCCCCTCCTCCCCAGCGCACGTAGACCGCTTACTCCCGATGCCCCGAGACCAGCTCCTCTATATACCCCCTCCTTCCCAAGGAGCTTCTGCCCTCTCGCGATCGACCCCTCGATCCCCCTCGTCCTTTACGGGCCCGGACGCCCTGGAGGAGCTGGAACGGTGAATCTGCATCTTTTAATTGTCCTCGTTATGTTGTCGCTGTGGATCAGGATCGGTTCGTTGAAACATTCTGTCTCGGCGGCCCCTAACGATGCGAATAAAGCTCGCCCTCCTCGCTTTACTCGAGCTTTATTCTAATTTTCGCTAAACACGAATGAAGAAAGGAAGAAGGGAGGAGCTGGCACAACGATTTAACGACACAAAGTGCATTATTCGCAGAACGTGCGGCTAATTCGCTGTGTTAAAAAGTCACGAGGTCTAAGTGAATTTGTTTGTATCCAGGATCGCATGGGGCTTATTAAGTAAGCAAAATCTTTGGAATTGTCTAGAAGGGCAAAGGAAATGTTCGCGGCTGCATTAATTCTCCGATTGCTTATCATAATCGTCCGATTCATTAGTCCTCTGATAATGAGAGGCCGCCACATCGGCAATAAATAATAAGCGAGCTGGCTGAGGAAATAATCCAGAAAGCAGGGGGCGCCATTAGAAATGCCCTCGCGACCTCTCCAGCTCCGTTCCCCAAGTAAGAATCAATTACGCCCGAAAAGGTCCATGCCGATGAATACTCGTTCGCTCCTCTGGAAATTAATATATTATGGCTTGGCACTCTCACCCGAAATCATGGATAGCCCGGCCGAGCTCGCTTGGCCCAATGGAATCGGTAAAGCAGGCACGTGCGCTGCAGTCTATTACGACTGGAAAGAAGATTCGATTTAGCACGAACCAGAGACGTAACCTACCTCCTCTCCCGGCCCTACTACACATCTGTCAAACATTAGCCCTCGCCTCGTCCCACCTCGGCACCAAGGCCAATCGGCTAGAAGCCTCGGTATTTTCATCCGAGGGAGTGGAGAACAGCCGGTCGATTGGTCCACCACCCCCGCCTCGCCAGTCTCTCGGCGGTGGTATTTCGGCTGCGGAAGCCGCGAATGGCCCTCGTAACCTAGTAGGTGTCCTGGTTGCAGATCGGCCATTATAAAGTGCCTGCCGGGGTATCGTACCTCGCCGTACGTCAATTCCCAAGAGAATTCCGCCCCGATGCCGTGCCCTCACCCGACCCTCCATCCTCGTCCGCGACATTGCGCAACTTTGCGCTCCAGGCGCTCGAGCGGCTCTTCTGCCCTTTGTCTCTCCTTGTTGGCCGCTTCGCTCGTTTGCGTGGGCGTTTTCTCGCGAGGAGGGCGGATGCGTTCCTGGACGCATAGAGGTTGTGATTATTGATCATTTGAATTGAATCGCTTGCGACTGTTGTTGGTGATGGTGTGGATTTTTGTCCCGACGAACGACTCATTTGTGCTCTGATACTATAAATATTTTCTACTTGCATATTTGAGGTAATGAACAATATTGAAATGCTGTGCACAATTAACTTCTTGTAGCTTGGCTGTATATAAATATATTACGATATCTTAATAAAGAGGGAAATTATTTATATTTGTCATATTCATGAAACTGCATTTACAATTATAATCCTTAGCCCGACTCTATTAAAGCAGTCACTTTCTTTTATAAAACTGTTAATACATGGGTTTTATGGCATTCAATAACTGACTTGGCTCATACACTTGCACCACAATTACAAAGCGTAAAACTTCATTCTGAACTCTTTATTATATGAGGATGCACGAGTGGGTTAACGCGACGTATTTTCTTTCGTCTTTTAACATCCAAAGTATTGTCAAGACTTTGCGCAATAGTGACAAATAGCCCACAGGACTCCAATTATTAACTCGTAAATTTCACTGACTCCTCCAACAATATATCCTCGAACAAGTACACATTATACACACAACGAGATAAATTGCGAGCTGAATTTTCTTCGAGTTCCAACATTCTCTTAGCATTATGTAGAATCCATATAATGTAGAAAATATGCTCGCACGATTCAAGAAAGTTTCGAGATAGAGTCATCCCAATTCACTCTGGAGAACATGTGCTTTAATGCCAAATTAGACTTTACATATATTACGATAAAGAGATTAAGAGACTCTATAGTTGACGAGCTGGATTTCAACTGAAATGTCGGAGCTGTTTATACTTCAGTGTATGATTATCGTCGAAGATACAAAAAGAATCAATTGGATAAAGTCGATGCTCCTCAACCTATTCTCGGAAGCTCATATTCCTCACGTTACAAGCAACATTATAAGCCAACAGTAATATCGCGTTTAAACTGTTTAAATCAAACGACCAAATGAGGCAATGCCGTTGTACTATATACGTATATATATAAATTAAGTATTTTTTAATTGATTGTTTATTGGTAATCAATAAAAGTGTCGAGCGATTCACGTGAAAAAGCTCGCACAATGATTTATTATGCCAATATTGACATTGTGGAATGGAGTGGCTGCCAAAGACATTCCTTCTTCTTGGCAGCAATGAAATGAAGAGTCTGCGCGTGGATCGGGCTCGCTGTATGCAAAAGTTTATATATAATCGAGGGTTAGAGGTGGTGCGACGTCTGTTCGTTACGACGTCGAAGGGTGAGCGTGAAATAAAAGCATTTCAGCAATGCGAAAGAACTGATCTCAGCAAATAGGATTGGCGGGGTACAGGTGTGGGAAAAATGTTTGGGAGCCTAAGTGAATAAACTACTTTTATGATTACTTACATGGAACGTGGAGCAGAGATGGCAATTTATTCTAATCACATTTGCACGTGTCTGTAGACCTATGATAGTAATAATGTACGAGACCTTTATCATTTTCATAGCAATTTGTACAGATGAGGAGAAACGATCTCTTTAAGCTACGCCAGTCTCGTCGATATTTTCCTAGTACCTCGTCGTAGTAATGATTTAATCTTTCAAATTGCTTATAAACAGCGACTTGGAATATATCATTTGCCTATCACCTACCACCTACTATATACGTATACTGGCGTGGGTGCATTAATTTGTTAAACAATTGCAGGAATCAATTGCGTATAGACTTTTTGCGTCAAAGTTATGTTTAAGAAAAAGAGTAAAGGGGAATTTGGCTCAAATGCAATGTAAAATTAGAGTTTGGCTTGGGGTAAATTACTAGTGATTCACATATATTTGGGGATTTAAAAGGGGGAAAGGAAAATAATGATTCAAATCTGCGGATAAAATGTCCCGGCGAAAGCTACCCATTAGAGGGCAAAAAGAAGAGTGCGTTTATAACGGGAGGCAAGCATTTGAAAGAAGTAGTATAAAGCAGTGAAAATAATGAGACAGATATAGGATAAGAAATGAAAATAAGCAGGGCCGGGAAGAACGGTTAAGGAAAAGAGATTGTCAAAATATAAAAACTAAGGGACCGGCAGAAAAAGCCAAGGAAACCGGGGACGCGAAATAGAAATGAAGAGACGACGGGAGGTTGAGGAGATTGAGGATGAGGAGGTGGAGGAGGAGAAGGGACCAGGTTGGGTGGGTGGGGGGGGGGGTTGAGCGCAAGCTGGCGCGCCGTTTGTGCAGAAAAGCATTCGCGCGCGCGCGCGCGCCAGGACATTACGCAACAAAACCTTCGTGGCGACTCCTCCGCGCACACACACGGCCATCCCTCCCCATGTACACGTTCACAATACACAGCAGCTCGGTGGATGCATGGACGGCGGATGGACGGGCGGCGTTGTTGGCGGGGAGGGGATGAGCCGAGCAAACGGAATGCCATAAATCTCATGTAAATTTCGGCCGCTTGATTTGCAAGCACAATGCCAGACAATTCTACGGTCTAGCGGCAACGACAACGACGACACATCGCTACCACTCTCTCTCTCTCTCTCTCTCTCTCTCGGCCCGTCTTTGTCTCGGCGAGCTCTGCGTCGGTTCAGTCTCCATTGCTCCTCGTGCGCGCCTTTTATCCGACCCTCTCGCCGCCTTCCCTAAATGTGTCCAAACGCGAAGAGAATGTGGAGGAAGAGGAGAGAGGAAGGCGAGGGGGTGGAGGGGCTGCTGTAGTTTTGGTTCTTCGTTCAATTTACTTGAATACGCAATAGCGTGACTTATCTTTCCGGCACTGAGGTTGTACTGTCGGTGAGCGGAGAAATTACTTGCCACTCGAGCTCCGGCTATTCTACAAATGTCAAATTTCTCGATAATGACTGATGCAACGAGCGCGGCCAATGATGGGATTCGTTCCGAGTTGAGAATCGAATGAAGCGAAGCGACCGCTGCTGCTGGTGCTGCTATCTTTACACCGTTAAGAATGCAATTCGGAGAATACGTTTGCACTATTGGCTAATTAGAATTTCGGAAAATGAAATCGTAAAAAATACTCCCCTACAAAATCCTCGTCTGTCTTATATTAAAGTCTTATTTGTATTTAGGATATCTCATTGCGTAATAATGTAGTATAATAATCATAGCATATCAGCGACAATAATCATAATCGATGGACATTACGTTTGAGTTTATTACTAAAACAGGATTATAATTATTTATCAAAGTGGTGGGATGCTCATAGCATTCGTAACCAATAGATCTATAAGAAGTAATAAAACAGCCAAAGTAAAGGAATGGGATTTAATTTGAAGTGCTGGTTAGGGATGTTCTACTGATTTAGATGTCTGTATTACAATTTTCGTTAAATTAGCGTACTTGGCGAGTTGTGGAGTTACCAGACACAAAAATATTATATATATTCGGCCAAATTTACCGTGCAGAGAGAGAGAGAGAGCAGTGGGATTTAATAAACGAGCGTGCGCTTGTTTGACGAAAAAACTGACACTCGAAGTGGAATTCTTTTCCGCGAACGCGCGTCCTTAATACGCTTGCATGGGTGTGTGTGTGTGTGTGTGTGGGTGTGAGCACGCTCAGAAAAGCGCCAACACCAGGATGCTGGGAGTCTTAAAATGTTTCGGCCTTTTATAATTCATTTAATGGCTTTATTAAATTTTATATCCATTCGTTATCTACGTTTGTCATTACTTCATAGTCCGGCTTTCGCTCCGCTTCTGGATAAAAGTCCTCGGTTATGCAAAATAACCGCGAATATATAAATAACATTTTCATTTACGGACAATGGGAATTAAGAATAGTTATGACGAGCCGGCCTTAAAACTTGAATTACACGGGCCGGAAATTCGAATGTAATTGTGGATCTTCCGTTAATAACGCAAATTTAATATCGAAAATCTCTCTCCTATTTTTCCACGGCGAAGGGCCGTAGATTATTTAAGATTACATAAATATTAAGTTAACGGGATTATCGTGTAATACGTAGTTGTGGAAAATGGGAGCATTATCGGATATTCTAAATATCTTGGCTAAATATATAACGTATTGTGATTGTATATTCTATAATTTTATTCCTTAGAATGAGATAAGAGAGCAAAGTGAACGATATTAAATCATTATGATTGAAAAGATTGAAATGAAATTCCCATCTAATATTTAGGGATTTTATAAAAGTGTACAACTGCGGTGAATTATTCAAAATATTTGCCTTCGAGTAATCTGTAAGAGGCAGGGGAAGAATGTGGCATGAGAAGTGCATGGCAACCGGATATAAACAATACTCCAAGTAATATAGATTATTACAAAATCTGTCTAATAAGATTTTTTTTTCAAATAAACTGAAATGGCAAGGCGCAGAAAAAACATATAAAATTCCAAGCTCATCTCCTATCCATTTTCATTCGGGATTTTTCATAGGTTTAATTATAATTTAAAATACGTGATTTGCATGACAATACTCTTTAGAATAGTGTTATGTGCCAATTTTTAAATGTTTTTTTTAATAATAATAAACATTTTGACAATCTCGAGATTCTTTGAGAATAGACGAGTGAGAAATAATTAAATATTATTGATGATTGTAAATCGAATAATGTACTAAGCTCGAAGAAGATTATGACAAAGATGTTTCATTTAAGATTATCCGAAGCCAAATATCACTGATGAAAATTGACATCTTTAATAAAGAAATATTGAAATTGATCGAAAGTATATCAATCGTAGGAAAATTATTAAAAACGGAATTCAAAATTCTCGAGATATTAAGCTACAGTATAAATAATTCTCAATTATTACATATACGACGACAATTGTACATTCTTTATTGCACAAGACAATGTATTGGGATATTACTCGCAAATTTAGTGAAAAATCTGAAAAATTCATTAGATCGTTGTAATATGTATGCACATTGTACATAGTATTTGAATAATATGAGTTGTATGTCCAAGAAGCATGCAATTATCGTGAAAAAAATTCCAAGATTTTCAACGGTTTAACTTATTTCTACGGCATCGAAAAGTGATTTGCAAAGAATAAATGTAAGAGAATTTAAAATCACTTGGTAATTAGAGCTCGGATAATTAATCGTCGCTATAAAATTAAAAACAATATATTGGATTTTCGGTCGTTTGGTGTGCTTGTTACTTGCTTTTATTTACAATAAAAATTTTCATATATTTAAATCTGAAAATTTATTACGAGCATAAGAATTTGTGAAAACTTAATTTGCTTTATGTTCGAACGAATCTCATTGAATATCTCTCGCCTAAGTGTATAATCAAATCTTTTTATGGTATGGCCGGGGACTTTTTATTTCATATCGTCTTAAAGTAGCCTATCGATTATTCTAATTAATCAACATTACAATGCACCGGATAAATTAGAGGGAAAATAAATTTTCCATTGTAGCGGTGGGCAGCAATCGAAGAAACTGATTTCACTCTTGCTCTTGTCGCATTTCATTAAAAACTCTGAACAATGCACACGCGCACTTATTACCACCGGCTGTACTCGCAATCCCCGTAAGCCTTGGCGAGTTTCTCTCTTTCACCTGCTTTTGTTGCTGTTAGTTTGCCTGCCTGGCCGAGTCGTCGGGACAATAGCGAGTCTGGTTTAACCTACGAGACACTCGTAGCCTAAGATGCAGTAAAGTTAAATTGTTTAATAAAATATAGCCGTGAATTTCTTTTCCGCAAGTTCCACAGAATTTCCATGCAATATTGGAAATAAGTCGTTACTGCTAACAACATTCGATTAACGAACTGGGAATTCTTAGCCTCCGAGACTCGCTGAAACAATTGAAAGCTCGCGTTTTAACAATTTTCGGTGAGATATTGATAAAAAGAGGTACGAGCATTTTTCGCGATACTCGGATACACAAATATTGGACCACATTTCTCTACAAATATTGCAAAAATTGTAATACGAAGGGGATTTTCGAGTACGTGCGCAGAAAATTTGCCTCCCGTGAAATTAAGATACCGTGAAGATGTAAAATGTACGCGCTGAAAAATCAGTACAAGGATTATTCATTCGCGTATGATGATGATGGGCGAATGATTATTATCCACTATGGTGATAGTTATTGAGAAAGGGAATGAATGCGAAACAAATGCGCACTCACGTAGTAAGGGAGTAGTTAATAATCTGCATTATAAGAGGCAGCGAGTTATCGTTGATTAAAAGAAATTCGGTGGCAAATTTTGATTTCGTAGCGGCCATTTTGGGGGAAAATAGTCGAGCCATCCCCAAAGAAACGCGAGATGCACTGCGAAATGGGATATGGATAAGAAAAATTATAAGTGCGCAAGGATGACAGTGGGTTGGGGGGTTTCATATCTATGTACGTCGCATGCGAGTTGGTTATAAAGAATCGACATGATAATTAATTTCCTTTCGATATGATAGGGAGGACAGATTTACGTACCGATCGTCCGATTACTTAAGTGCACTTAATAACACTCGACGTGGCTGTTGTATCGAACTTTTATGCCAAGTAGAGATGGATGGTAACTGTATGTGAAAACGGCATTTGCACGATAATTATAATATGATTTGACGAGAATAAATTTCTTGGCAACGAGGGGACTCTTTATAAATGGCTTATATAATAACACTGAGCTTTAATATTTTTCTGAACATTGCGGGGGGGAAACCTTTTTCATTTTGTGAGAAATTTTGTATCTTATATAATAATTGTACTTTCAGCAACAACGTTAATTCTCGTAAAAACAATATCTAAAATGATTACGTGGAAATTGCAAATTCCCTATTATAAAGATAAATTTGTCTTGAAAGTTAGGAAAAGAAAAATGTAAAACTTTCATTCACCTCTCATGACGTCTTATCAGCAGATAATAATAATCATATCCGTGCAGATGAGTATTTGTCTAATTTTCTTAGTTCGCGCAATTTCAGTATCACAATAATCATTGAGCCATCTTGCAAGATCATTGATATAAAAGAAAATTCAATGTAATGGTCAAGTGTTTTGTTAAAACAGTATACTTGTGTTGGTATTGATCATTCGTAAGTTATTAAACTGTTAAATAAGACGATAAATTATTCTTAAATTACGTATGTTAGTACTATTGGATTCGAGTGTTTCGAATTGTTATTATGAAATTGAAAAGGTAGCATTGTACGCTCTAATATTGTGGATTATTTTAATGCTCTCGTTGATACGTTCAATTTATGAAAAATAATTGTATATATTTATATGGGATTGCTCGTGTGGGTGTATCGTGGAATATAATTTTTGAGTTAACCAAAGTTAAACGTATAATTAGCCATGACAATATCATAATGTAAATTAAATCCAATTGGCGCATATGAAAATAATTTAATGCGCGCTTACGTATGCATTAGAAAATTGAAATTAGTATGTTAATAAATACATGTAAGCACGTATGCTAATTTTTGTTTATTCAAGCTCGAATATCAATTTCTCCATTCAACTCAACGGAAGAAATCTTTTTTACGCCAACATACATTTTATTTAATAATAATTTATATGATATGCAAAAAAAACATGCACGGTAATACCGAGCAATACGTATTGCGATATAATTAATGAAGTAAAATAATACGATTCATTGCTCGGGAAATTTATTATTAATATTTCCCAACAAAATTATCGGTAAAAGATAAAAATTTTGAATATATTATCGTAATGGTATTCGCCATGACAATTCTGTACTGCGAATTTTTGAATTATCGATTATTTAATTATTTGTTAAGTATTTAATAACAGTTTATTACGTAAAATGCCGGAATTTGCGAAATAATTGTTCATTACGATAGAAATGCGAAAGCAGGAGTTGCGCAGGAATTTCTATATTGTATTAGCAATAGGCTGACGATTAAATATTGTTAAGGGGTGGAGAACATGAAATTAACGAATGAATTAATAATATCAGGATTCGTGTAATTCGCCTGCCAACGAATGTTACAAGTCGCTCTTTGCACGACCATGTAATTTTTTTTGACACGAGACCCCTGTCATTTAACTACTGTTACTATTGCAATTTGAAGGGCTAATGAGCATTGCTTCCATTCTAATTCTTCGACGATAAATAAGAAATAATACGTTTAATTTCCAAATTGAAGTGCTACGTACGTTATTACGAAAGAGATTTGTGGCACACAACCATTGTGCAATCTGTTTATTGGTTAAATAAACAAAAGAATCTCTATGTAACGGCCAGCAAGAATCTGCATGTGTAAATCAAAAGTTGATCGATATAATGGAAAAACTATTGGAAAGCTTAATTATAATGATTTAAAGTCATAAAAAATGCAAGTGGGTAAATTTTCCTATAAGGCAATTCCGTGAATATCAACAAACAGTGTAATAACAATAATAATAATAGCAATAATAACAATAATAATATAGACGCACATCCACCTCGTTAGAACAGTTGTAAAATTTATGAATTATGTCTATAAAGTATTTCATTAAAGTTGTAATAATTCGATAAGAATTTTATATAATCCCCCTCGATGTAATTAAAAGTAAAAGTTTCATTCAAAGAAAATAAAAAAGTTGCGTAACAAACTTATGTAAATATTCGGAAGCTTCAACTCATTACTCGAATCACCTTTTTGGTCAATTAATAAGCCACGTCCTCGATTATATGAAATGAAAAACTTGACCGATATTGCCGTATACGTCACTCATTAAATCATCCAACATTTCTCGACACTGGAGAGATAATTAAAAGGAATTTTGAAATGCTTTGCCGTGATATTACCTACAATTTCCATCCCTACTCACTCCATATCGCTTAACGAATAAACGTTACAACTGCTCATTTTTATCTCCCCCTTCCTCTCCCTCTCTCTCTCACACGAAGCAAGCTCGGTGCATTACAAGCCCTTAACTCGCGAATTAAAATGAAAAAACGCGATTCTGCGAGGCGAGCGTGCATTTACGTTGGTCAGAGGAGAGAGATTCGGTGTTTGGTCGAGGTCGTTAGGCACGAGTCAGCCAAGAGCGAAGCGGGAATTGAAAAATGTCGGGAAAAAAAGAAAGGAGACGGGAGAGTGGGCCGCGCGTGTAATGGAGGGGATGAGATTTTTGCGAATTCAGCTGGCGAATCTGGATGGGCGACTGGGCCTCCTCGCGCTTGGACAAAGAAGAAAAAAAAAGTGGCGAAACAAGGCGAGAAGCTGCGCAGCTGCAGCCGCAGATGCAGCGCGCGATACTCGAGAGGAGTGAGAGGGAAGGATGAGCGAGGAGGCACGGAGATGGAAAGATAGAGAGGACTCGGGGCTACTGTTCGCGGCTTTTTAGAAAGGAAGAGAGAGGAGGTCCCGAGCTCTACGATTCCTCAGCAATTCCCTCGGCGAAAGGAAAGTCGAGGCTATAAAGGACACCGCCACGGGCTTTCCTCCCCCCTCCCCCAGTCGAGCTTCGCCTCTTCCCCGTCAATATCCTCCTGCGTTCCAGCGGGATCCAATATTAATATAAATATTTTACGAGTTGCGTTTGGCCGCTCCTGGAGGACACCGAAGCCCCATGTTTTCAGCCTCGTTTTGCTCCGGACTAAGGCTAATGGTGCGGAGCCAATGGCCTTCACCAGGACTTTATTTATTGGCGAGAGTGTGGTTGGGAATGCGTGATTGGCCGTTTAATGGAGGGATGCCAGGGCCAATTAATGACGGATTTTAGTTTGTGGTTGAGAAAGTCATTGTTGGGGGTGGGGTTTGGTGAAACGCGTAATGAGGGATGAAAAAATGACTTGTGCTTGGCTTTGTTGGGATTTCAGTTGGGCTTGCAAGCAGATGAAACTAATTCAATATCTGCTCGATGACAAAATGGGTGTTTGCACTGAAACGGCAATTCTAATAAGTAATTGGAACAAATCCAGGAACTCGACAATTTATCGGACAGTATTATTGTCAGGTTCAACTAGGCATAGTAAACGCTTTCCTCAAATGCTATCGGAAGAAGCTGTTGTTGTTGCCATATTTCGCGAGTATTGCTCAAAGACTTTCAAAGACGACAAAAGATAGAATTGCGAAGGTCATATTGCTATTATTAGTTAGTTGGGTGAAAAATCATTATGTGGCCACTTGAATTCCTTATTTATATAAATCGGTAAATTCAATTAAGAATGAAATGCGTTTGTTCGTGTGAAATCTTGGGACATCATTGGTCCATCTCAGTGTGGAAGCTTGGCGAGAGCATAAATTCACATTACACGGAAGAGTAAAAAATTATTTCCTTACAATGCAGCTCTTGTGAAAAGTTTGTAAAGACTTGGTGTCGGTGTACATTATCCTCTCAAGTTTTTATATTAATATCTTCTATTTTCCCGGCTACTCTGCAGGGACTAATAATAAGAAAGACAAGTTTTAAAAGACTTTTAGATAAATGGCCAGTAATTTGAATACTTCATATACTTACGCTAATTACCTATCTTATTAATTATTTCAAAGACCAAGTTTCTCATCGCCTCGTGACGTTAAAAATAATGCACATTACAGTACTGATGTGTAAAGTATTAAAAAATTTCCCGTATGTTTGGCATAAACTTTAATGGCCCTCGATTCATTATTTATAAAGTAAATAAATCATTGCCTTCTTATTCTAATAGTGCAGGGGCCAAGATTTTGCATTCGTTTGTTTTTTTATTTGTCTATTCATGAAGCTATTATGTCAACTGTACAGCAATATAATCGATATGATATAAATTGCGTATGCGCGGGTCTTTTAAAAATAGACTTTTTTTCCTTATGCTACTTATTAAAATATTCTGGCAATTCCGAAAGTTATATTATTTACAATGGCGAATGCATAATGTCATTGGAAATTTTGGGACCGAGTGGCGCCGTTGCAAAAAGAGTTATTTTTACTTGATTGAAAAATAATTTAGTTAACGATTGTTAATGAATTTAATCAAAAAAAAAAGGGATAAATTAATTAAATTAAAATCCATTTAATATTACGTGTCGTTGGTGTATTTTTAGGATATTAAAAATAAGTCTATACAACTACTCTATAATATATATAATATATATGGGTGTGTGTGTGTGTGTGTGTAAATTGTTCGGAAAAGTTTTTTTCTATTATAATTCAATTAAAAAGTGTTCTTCGCGCAGTGAATTTTTATACTAATAATTAATAAAAATTTTCTTTAAAATTATAAAACACCGTATTATAAAGGGTACTCTGTTGTGTGGCTAATTCGCGTAATAAAACACAAACACTCTCACGCACACATATTAATAGTGGAACACCAATTTCATTTTAGTAATTGATATGAGATTTTTAATAATTTCAACTCGAGCAATAAAATTAAGCATAATACACATAGGAAAGTATGGGGCCAAATGATAAAACATATTTTATCGACAGTTCGTGTTAAAGTTTACTTAACCAAAACTAGTTACCACTCCTTGAATAGCAATACCGTAATATTTATTTTATATTTGAGAAACGTTTTGCATTTACATATTTTATTACACTCACTACAGTGCACAGCACATTCATCGCAATTTTGCCGATATAAGAGGATAAGATTATCTAAGAAAAAACAATAAAAACCAGAATAGAGCATCTTCATCAACTAAAAAGAATTCGAAAATTTGCAATAATTCCACGGTATTTTGACTAGGGGATTGTAGGTATGGAGAAAATCGAAATTCAAAAACAAAAGAGTTTGAATTAGATGTAAGCTTGGTGGGGAAAATAATATTTTAGGTAAATGATAAAGAAAAAAGAAGAACTTGCATCCTTTATTGTTGTGTACGTTATAATTTTATCGTTGAAAGAATTCCTTTTGTAATGCAGCTGCTTTTCACTCTTTTTCCCTCCTCATCCTCCTCCTCCTTCCTTTCATTCCTTGATGGAAGATTGTCCCATTCATTTTATAGGCGAGGCGACAAATTTGACCCGAGTACAAGTACTTGAAATTTATGAGCGCCAAAAGCTGAGAAAAACGCTTTCCTTTCATGTCGATTTAGCAATGTTCATAGGAATATAAGCCCAAGGATGTTATAAGCTCAGCTTCCACGAATGATCGAATCGAGGAATTTCTTCGATGGGATTGGAATGCATGAATCCTCGGATTACTCCTCATACGATTTTAATAAGCGATTTTTCCGATTCTCTCTTCCTCTTTATGCTCGGAAAAAGAAAAATTGGCACCAATTGCGTTTGTAGGTTGTTGGCACAGTGCTGCTTTAATTTTATCTCCCATTTAAAGAAAATTACGCGTAGGTACCTAATTGTATTCTTATTCGAAGGAATAATGCATTCGATTTGGATAATTTTCTAATGAAAATTTAGCTTTGGCTCAACAGCCTTCTTCTCTTTCTTCCACGTGAAATTATACCTGCAAGCTAATATTTTAATTCCAATAATGTTAATCAGCTGCTTTCGTAGTTCCAATTGAAATTGTTCCCTTTTCAATAGATCAGCAAGAAATCACTCTATCGATCCTTAAATTCATACAATTACTAACTGTTACAACAATTAGTGCATAATTTTTTTTTAATAAATTTCCTTTATATTGCTTTATATTGCTCAAAGCCAATCCACTTATGCTTCGTATTATACATAGACTTTTCGTTAAAATTATAAATTCACGAAAGTTAGATATAAAAAGGCATAATTGATTAAATTATAGACCATTGGAACTATATGCATACCTCTGGTATCCAGTAACGCAATTAACTCGAAATTAGCAGAATACTTTACAACTATCAGAAACATCACGTGACACGCTGCGCATTTTAAATACGCTAATAATAATAATAATCATTTACAAACGAATAAATTTAAAAACTCGCTATTATCGTTCCTTTAATTAGGAATTTTTTTTATGCCAATGCAATATCAACTATTTTCCATACTATTGATGCATTTCATTGTATGTTCTTATTACTATAATATTTGTGAAAAATTGCATAACCTCATACTTGCAGAATAACTGTATATTGACAAAGTCATTGTCATTGGGAATATTGGGTGACGAAACTTTAAAATATTTCAGTACTAAAACAAATATATAATGACGCCTATGAAAAAAATTAGTTCCATTACATTGATTTATTTGAGTTTACTTTAAGGCTAATAAATATAAATTAGCGAATATAATGGAATGTCAGATAGAATATGTAAATTTTTCCGTATACAAGGTAAATTTGGAAAAAAAGGAATATATATATACATTTAGTAGATTATTCAAAGACTTTGTAAAATATAGATATTAAATTTTCAACTAAAAGAGCTTGTAAATAATGAAAATTAAAAATGAGGAAAAGTTGCATTAAAACGAATATTTATTTTTACGTATGCATGATATATTATGATATATCACCTGAAGACATTGTTTTCAATTCATATAACGAGAATGTCGAATATATGGAGAAAATATTAGAATCTCTATAAATGCTCACAATGCATGTATAGACTTACTTTGTTTATCAAATTTATCCACACACATGTATTTATACAGAAAGCTATATATATATATACAATTCCTCGGGGACTAAATCCTGTTGTAATTTTTACTCGCTCGCCATTACAGGCGATTTTTATGATAATTAGCATATCGTGGAATGCAGTCGAGCAACGCCTATAGTGTAAAATTACATTCTGCGGCGCTCTGTGCGCGCGCGCGCGCACTGATAACAGTTGCAATGCGTATGGTAATTATACGTTGGATATTGCGGGGCGCATCTCCCGAGCCTCGGGGACTAAAAATATCAGCGATCAATTTTCCACAGCGGAATAAGGCGGTGCCGGCGAGGCGAGGGGTGGGGGAAATAATGTATTATAAGTCTTTGGTGGAGATATGCCGATGTACGCGCGTCCTCTCCTCCGCGAACAATCGCAAGAGGAAAGTCATGTGGTGGCTGGCGTGCCAATAAGTAATTTCGTTCCTCGGATGCCGAATCCGCATGCAGAAACGAGAGGATCCGGGGATCGACGAGCGCCTCTCGTCGTGACAGTGGGAGACACGAGATCTCCTCTCTCGATGGATTTTCTTGGAGTCTGGAGCTTAAGCGCTCATTGAGGAGCGGAAACGTTTTTATATTTCTAATCAGAGATAAAGTGGGAATATCGGTGCTTTTATTGCGGATGAGCGCGATAAAACTTATAGTACACATTGGTCTCGGCAGCTTTTATTTCGACGCTGAATTTCGGAAATTATTGCTTTATGCAGTAACAAAGAATAATATCGTCAATGTGTGTGTTGGAGGAGGGGGATAAGCTTTATACGTGTGTAATGGTCGGGGAGGCCCACTAGTGTTTGCTTGTATTGGAAAGTTATACGCGAGCAAATTTTCCTCAATTATACTGTACTCGTGTTGCGAGAAGGAGAAGAAAATTTTAAATAGAAAACTAATGATTTGGATAAACGTTTTCATACTCATCGGTAATTGTCCCGTTAATTGACTGCTTTCAATGGACATTTTATGGACATTTGTTACAGATGTGTGTCGTACAATATTACCCCCCCTCGATTACATTTATATTTTATCCGAACCAACGAGTCCCACAGTTAAAGAAATAAATGTATAAATATCTAATAAACGAGACTGTAAAGTAGAAATATTCTTTCACTTGATCACCACATGCATTCATATGCACACAAACGATCCCAATTTGGCAAATAATACATTGCTTGTAATTTTCATTCGTTGGCACATTCGTCCAGATGTTTTAAAACTTTTTGCAAATCTTCCCTTACGGCCTCCTAATACTCGGATCAATGCTACTGAATAAATAGCCATAAGTGCATGTAACGTTCAATCGATTGACAATTAAATAACAAGGAAAAATAAGTAAACGTTGCTAGTGTCGATACATGAAGAATGATTGACGATGACAAAAGCAACTATGTTCTTGGAATTGTATTCTCTATAACAAATAGATTATTATAAATTTGAGTTTATAATTATTAGAGAAATAGTTGCATTAACGGAGCAAAGTTGTTAGTTTCATGCTCTATCATTGAAGTAACAATTGATCTGAAATTATAATTTGTCTAATTCCCTATCATACTACTTTTACATCATTAATTCCTTCCATTAGGACTCGATCCGTACACTTTGTAGGCCCGAAGAGCCCTAATGCCCACCTAAATATCCTACGCACAAGCCCATACAAAGGCGTATAAATATCTTGAAATTGCATATGTAGCGCGGTTGTAGATGTATTTGTTGAACTTTTGTTGCTTTATTTGCTTCTTGGAGCGTCGTACTACTCGTCTAGTAATAAATGGTCTCTGTAAGGCTAATATACACGAGGCCAGTCTGCATAATAGGAATGTAAGCAGCAAAGTAAGCCAATCGCTCGAACATCTCCAACTTGCATCCTTAATGATCCCATCGATAATAACGCGTAAGAGCTCTTCTATTCAAGTCCCAACGCAATCGCGCAAATTGCCGCTAAAAAAACACTGTCCCAACTGGTCTCCTTAATTTGAGTGGAGAGTTGTTGGTAGCAGCAACAAAAGTTTAAGTCTCTTTTAATACGAATCTCCGACATAACAGCGAAGCGCCATAAAAATAAATAGCATATGGGGAGATGTGTGTGTGTGTGTGTGTGTGCGCGGCGATAATTGCTGGAGAAGGCAATTGCATTTTCATTGTTGGGACGATACAAAATTCACAAAGCAGCCAATTGTTAAGCCATTACAAGCCTATAATAAACGAAGCGATTGCTGGGCCCGCCGCTAATTTCCAGGGGGGGGGGCTAAGTAAGGCGAGCACGGGACCGAAGCAAAAGTGGGCCCTCGCGCCGAAAGCAGCCTATCGCATGCGATCTCTTCCTTGGCCAGTGAGAGAGAGAGAAATAAAAGCGAGCAGAGAAGAGGCAGGTGCCATCATCCCCCGGGCTACCTGTGCCGCATCACACAATTTCGGCGGCGGAGAAACGGACGGTGAGAGGGGGCGGGGAGGGGAGGGGGAAGGGAGATTTCTTAACACGAATTCTATAACTGTGGACCCGTGCAGGATCAATGTTATTATTACTCGTCTCTCTTCTCTTTCGAGTGTGGTTGCTGCTCACTTTTTTTGCGGCAGCTGCATCTTAAAGAATACGTTGCCGCAACAACTCCTTTCACGAACTCGGCGAACAATATAATTTCAAAATTTGAATCGAACTTGGTGCGGCCGAGGATCAATTTTCTTTTAATATTCGCGCTTTCTTCCCTCTTTCTAAATAGACTAGGGGCCCTCCTAACCTTTTCGAACTCCTTACTTTCACAATACGCTCTTTTGGCTCGGGAATATTTTTTTCATTTGACGAAAAAAATGGGCCTTTAAAAACTACTGCATACCTACATATATATATATATATATATATTACTTTTTCCCTTTACTTCTCTCCTTTCCTCTCCTTGACTAACCCAGCAGCCAAACTAAGCCATCAATAACACAAGCGATTTTCAACATTTACATTCAAGGCAAAACTGTTGCTGATGCCCGTGGCATTTAAGGTTTGATTAAGCGAATAAGCCCAATGAAAACCATATTGTGCGCTTCTTAATCAACTAATTCATAAAAATACGAATTCCTATAGTGCAACGAGTTGAAAGAAATCGATTGGCTCATTCCTAATTCAAAACTAAACCATTTTAGCTACTCTTTCCATTTTTTATAATACTTGGAAACTCATTTATTATCTAATAACAAGTGACATATACATATCTATCTATATATATGAAAATGAAAATGTTGAATCCATCATCTAATAATAAGTGTATATAATTTGTGTTTTCAAATGCTTTTACGATTCGATTTTTATACTTGTGTGCATGGCTTTTATTACATTCGTATTACATTTTTTTTTTATTACCACCTATTTTACGAGACAATCGTCGTTCTTATTCTAACCCTTAAAAACCGTAAAAAGCACATGTAAATAAATAAATAAGTAGGTGTTCGAATGTTTGTAGAATAAATTAAAAGGACAGCAAGCAGTGTATGGAAAAATTGCAATATTAAGGGGAGCGAGATAATAACGACGATGATGAATTTTTTATTCGAGATATTCGCCCGTTGTATTGTATTATTAAAATGCCAAATGACTGCAAAGTTGTAAAAATATTTATTATCAGTATGACAAATTGGAAAAAAGATTATTTAACAGCTCTCGTAAACTGCTGCTGGTAATTTAATGTGAAAAGGAACAAGAATTCTAATCATCCATAGGCCCTATATATATATATATATACATATATATATATATATATATGTATACATAGGTAATTCATTTAACACAAACATTGACAATTATCCGCCAATTCCAGAATTCTACAGCGCGCGCAAACATTTATTTATCTTCAACGATTATACATCAATTATAGGCGCTGCTTTACGAATAGTTTATCGCGGCTAAGAGAGAGAGAGAGATGCAGCTCCCTTGAATAACTCATCCTGTCACATTAACATTTATTGTAAAAACTGACACAAACACGAGCGCGAATATATACATTGCAAAAGATTGTGAATCTTTGATGAGCCAAGAAAAATGCAGCACCACGCTAATGGCACAAATGTGTTGGGACTCACTCACCAACCCCCCACCACCAACAATCCTATATTTTAATGGTGTGCTAGAGTACACCTCATCTCCAAGGACACGGGAGCAAGTGAACCTTAGTACTGCACTCGGCCTATCAAATATGTAAGTGTTGAAGAAGAGTCTCGCGGCAGATGTAAAGGGAGTGCATGTCGGGGTACTTGAAAATCATTAGAGGCCGATAGGAAAAAGTTTGGAAGAGGGTCGCTAATGGCGCGTTCCCTTCCTGTGTCTGCCCATGAAGCCAACTACTTCAACAACAAGTGTAATTAATGCTAAAGCGCTCGCTAAAATTTATTAATTACCGCTAATATTGGTCCATTATTACCATCGACAAGTCCATCGAGCATTGACAAACTCCCATCTGAAAGTGTCGCTGAAAATTGCTGATTCGATTGAATTTACTTATTGAGTCGGTCTCCTCCTCCTCCTCTACTCCCATTCCGATCAATGTTAATTGTTACTCGTATTCCCAGCGAGGAATCCCTACCCCAAAGACAAGCCGGAGAATATGAAACTTGAAAACATATTCTGCGCAATGGCCCGCCAACTTGCCAAGACCAACAAATCATCCAATCGTTAAAAGCAACATTTAAAAGCAGTCGAATAACTCGATCAATGCAACTCGACACATTCGTACAAATAACCATCATCACCACCCCCTCCTCCACCACCCCCTCCCCAACCTCATATCACTTGAATCGGCAATTAACCAACAAATTGCACTCGACAATCGCTCCTTTATCATCGCTAATTTGATATCGTAAATTTGAAGGCTTACTTATTCCATGGCCACTGACTCCCACAACAGGCCCACATTATCGAGCCCCTCTCATTACTCGCCCATCAAAATCCTCATTGTCCCCCCCGCCATTCATCACGGCCTCAATCCCCCTCACTCTCACTCACTCTCTCTCTCTCTCGCCCATTAATACTCGGGCGCACGCAACGACTCTCTCGTGGGCGACTCGGCGACATTCGTTACACGTCCGAGGGAATGGAGCTCGGGGCGTGTACTCGAGGCCGCAAAAGTTACAGCGACATACGTTAGTCCCCGGACTTGGCTCCTCAGCACCTTCCGCGCGCTTCACGGACGCGCCCCCTGCAACATCCAGCCTCCGAGCGGGGCGACATTAGGTCGGAGGAGGACGATGGCCCGATCCTCCAGGACACTCGAGACGGGATGGGGGGTGGGGGGGGGGGGGGATGGCGTTGGGTCTGCGGGGGTCGAGGTGCCGGCCGATGGTTACGACGCTCCATTTGGCTGTGGCGCTGGAACTCGGTTTTTATCGCGCGAAAACTTTGCCGCCCGCAATAACCATTGTTATTATGACTCCGTGGGTATTAATCTCGTGTCGTAAAGAAGGGAATGCAGAATTTTGATTTGGGGAGTTAAAATTTTACGCCTCGATAATAATAGAAAGCAACAACAAGGCACAATGGCCACAAGAATAACAATAATAACGAGCACGACGAAGACTCGCCTATTAGATATGGAAGATATTTTTTAATGCGGCTTATCTCGAATTATGCCAAGTTGTTTTGAATTTTTATACTTGGCTAATTAATGAATTATGAGCGTCGTACCGAGCTCGCATGGCTCATATAAAAGACATTTAATTAAGCAATTTTTGTGTTTATTCCACGTCGGCAGGGAGGTTAAGGAGAATCAACACTCGAGCTTTTCAACTGCTTCGTTCAATAACTTTAGCATGGGAATTGTCGTTCTAAATTTACGAAAGAGAGAGAAGAAAGTTTCTCCTCTGGATATATACGCATACATTAAGACACTTTTATTCTAAAGTAAAGTAAAAGTTACAAGTTAATACGGTATAATCTGTTTGCGGATAATAATTGCATTGCTATCTTTGATCTTGTAGATGAGTAAAACAATGTTCCATGCGAATAATAGTGACTAATAACATATTGAGAGTCCTTGATTGCAGCTGCCAGAGTCAACCACAAGTCACCCCCACCACTCCGAATGGCAATAATTGTGAAATTTGTTGTATTATATAATAAAAGCAGCGATATAATTTCAGTTTGTTTCTTATTAAGCCTCTTCTTATACTCAAATGCCTGATATTCTTTGTAAGTAAAATCATTGTATTGTTCTATTGATCATCACTTGTGTGTAACGAGTTGTGTTTAGCGATGATCCGTTTAATTTTCAATATTGGTATGACCGCCATTTTATAACGATGGAATTTAGTTCCCTTGTTCTTTGCAATTGTGTAAATGCGTCGAATTTAAATGACAGTGACATGTGACACTTGGTGTCATATAAAAAGACGTTGAGAAAATATAATGTCCAGTCAAGTAGCTTCAAGTATATTGTTCGTATTAAGAATTAAGTTATAATTTTAAATAGTAATTTCTTCGGGGCAAATATATTCCGAGAAATGCAATTGCCAAGTCGACAGATTTCTCCTCTCGTCAAATAAATAACAGCAACAAGTGGTAGGAACGGAATTTTTTTTCACATTATAATTACATAAAGTGCTATTTCAGTATGTTCGCTTAGTTCTTTGCGAGTAAACGTCTATTCGCAAAGAATTATCGCCTTTCAAGCGTACTTTCCATTAATTACTTATTGTTTGTTAATAAATGTAATTGGAGAGGGAAAGAGACTTTAATGAGCCTTCGTTTTAAGAAGCGTTGGCTTAATTCGAATTGAAGATTAATCAGATTGTGAACTAAACCACTCGCATTTATAACCATGAAATGTGATATTTTGATGAATTACTGTTAGATTATACAGAGTTCTGTAAATTATTGCTATGTACAATGGGACTAAAATGATTGAAAATCATCTGTATTTGTATTAAACTAAGTACTGATGAATAGATTAAATGCAAGTATTATACACATAAGTATGATCGTAAATATATTACGGGCCACTGACATTTTATAAGATAAAAAAGGAATTGGCTTCACTGTGCGGTCAATGGAGTTAGTATAAGAATTTTTATTATTGCCTTGGTGCTTTCAAATTATTCGTTAAATAGCGTAAAACTATTGATATTTATTAATCGTGACAATAAATTGTTAACCCATAAGAATTATGAAGAGTGTGTGATGTTACGAATAGCAAGCAACAATTAAATAAGCAAGGACATGTTTCAATCGACATTGTGACGTCAAACTACACGATATTTTACGGTCGCGGAAAAAATTTCAGCCCATATTACGGAACATGCAATAACAATAAAACATGTAAATAAAATAATAACAATAGTTTTTACAATGAGCATAAAGTAATGCAGTTACAATACAGAATGGAAATATTGATAGTGCGGCAAAATGTTGACGTACAATGAAACACAGAACACGAAGAACAACAACAAAACACAAAAAAGTACACGAGTTATGAATAATAAAATTAAAAATCAGTGTATAGCTCGAGTTTTATTTATCAATGACACATATTTAGAAGCATAAATAGTGGCAATGGCCAAGGACTTTTGCTGTGAACTTTTTAAAAATTAATAACATGAATATATTCTTTCGTATGTAATAGGAAAGGAGCATCTAGTTGTACAAGAATTTAGTTGAATTATTTTCATGTGCAAATTTGAAAATAAAAAAAGCTGAATATGATAATTACGTAGAGGATATTTCAAATAATTTTTTTCTTTTTTTTTTTTTTTAGCGAGTTCATGAGCAATGCTAAGTGAATTCGACTTTTACATACTTAAAACAGATGTATTAATGTTAAAAGTACAGGTTCATTATACGGAGATATAATGATTTAATAATTCGATATAGTAATTGGATTTAATGAAAGTTATTCCCGTCAAACAGCAGACACATTAAAGGCCGTTTTATTTCCATCCAAATTATATTTGTTAAAAAAAAAAAATTCTTTTTGACTATCCCCGTATCATGTGCAACGTTTTATTTTGTAAAATATTTTTAAAAATATTATTAAAATATGAAGAATAAATTCATTTTCTTCGTAGTTTTTTTTAATCGTCTATCGGCTGAAGATTGTTTCATTATTTATATAAAGATTCCATCGTGATTTCCCATCTGCACTTGCACTATTTGAAATACACTAATAATTACTCAGACGTTGGCTAATTCAAAGACTTGAGCAACATTGACAAAATGAATTCAATCGGAGAGTATAAAACTTTTTGGATAAAAAAGGCAAAAAGAGTATTTAGAATACAAAGTATCCAATCCCCGTGCACTCTTTCACTCTTAATATTAACGATCATTTCATCTTTATTCTCTTATTGCTTACCCACAATTATTTAATTATGAAATGTTGGTCCAATGCATTACAACGAGTCAACAATAAGCTCTTAAATATTATTGATAATTATTGGCTGCAAGTGGGGTCGATTTGCTCGATGAGTAATTGCTTTTATAATTTTTCAGGTTTTCAGAAGAACTATTTCATGGTATTTTTAAAAATCAATTTAGCCGAATTAATTCCCGATAAATCTTACAAACTGAAGGACCATAAATTCGGATGAAGTCAAAAACTTCAAACGAGTAAATATAACCTTCTGGGATACTTGGAATAACTCGGAAATTTCATCCACCACTTTTTAAAATGTTGATCTAGCCTCTTTAATTAATTAATGCGAGCGTTCCAGCCACTCGCATTTTCACATTTTAAAGATACTGCATTTTTTTACCATTGCAGCATGCACCAACAATTATTATTACATCTTGTCCGCGGTGTACAAATACTTTCTCTTCCTTCGTTTTCACACTTCATTTAGACATTGCTGCCAATCTTTTAATTAATATCACACTTTAAAGCCAATTATAAATAAAATGCATTGTGCATTCATGATATACATCCTATATCCTTATAACTACTGCATCATTAAATCACCAAGTCGTAAGCATTTCCATTATTGCAGGAGCTGCATCCTTTCATTTACAAATAATTGCCCATGGCAATTATGTATTTTAGAAAAAAGCTCCAAAACTCTCCACCGAGCACACTTTCTCAACAATTGCACCCAACATTCACCCCCCACCCCAGCAACGCCTTAACCCCTTATATCCTCGTGCCATTTTTCATCGACAACGAGTGAGCCGGAATAATAATTTTTCGCCCACTGATAATGAGCTTTGGAGGGGCGAGGCGGCTGCGCAATAATTACAGAACCAAACGATCGAGCATAAATTTCTGCGCCCCATCAACTCCACGTCACAGCCCACCCGAACGAATAACCGAGCCCAAGTCCACTGTGTGCATTTGCAATCAATTAATAGAGATCGCCGTGCCATACAATTTCATCCACTTCGTCCCACTTCCCACCTCCCACCTCCCACCCCTCTCCGCCACCAATCCATCTTACAAACTAACGCCGCCTCGCGATCCATGAATCATTCCTTCTCTTCCGCGACCCTCGTCACGACTATGTAAATCATCGGTGTCTTCGCGGCCGCGGCTGCCCCTCCCCCCGAGCCTCGTGAAAACAGCGCCACAGCCAAGTGATCGGGGCCGCGTACCGCGACAGCCACCTCGCCGACGTCCGCGAGAAGCCACACTACTTTCCCCGGCGGAGCCGCCTCTCCGCCCCCATCCCACCCCACCCCGCCGCGCTCTCTCCACGATGGGAGTGGACTCGCCACTGTGCCCCCCACTCGTCCCTCACCAGCTTCCCCGGCCAGATTAGAGCCAACGGCTCCCCAGGCGTCCTCTTCATTAGAGACTCCGCGAGGTCGTCACGCCCTGGCTCCTCCACCTCGTCCCCAAGTAATAGACTCCTGGCCTCCAGTAATAGAAGCCTTTCGTTACTCTGCCTCCATGTCGAGGTTAGGGCCCCTCGTAGACGTAGAGTTACGGCTACTGGTTAACTGCCGCCACGACTCCTCGATCCTCGCATTCCTAGTGACCTTTCGAGTTGCTCGGGACTGATCGGGAGCAACAAGTCCCTCCTCTTGGTTACCAAGGCATCCTCACCTGCGGACAATGCCATCTTAATTATTGATAATTAGAATTTATATTATAGAATTTATATAGAACTCCCGAATGCCAAGATCCCCCGATCTTCTAATCTCTTAATGGCATCCAATTACTTTAATCAATTAGCTGTATTTTAGATGTGGTGGCAAATACAGGTAAGAGCATCTGCTCGCCTATGTGTGCGCTATTATTGCGAGGTCGTGGTAGTTACGTCCTCCAATATTATGTGAACAATAACGAATGCTTGATTTTTGTTTGTTTCCTTGCTACTTGCGCATACAAATATCAGCTTGCAGCACTCTTTGTTCTAATGCTGTAATGGAATTACTACGTACTTTACATATATACATATACATATATATACATCACTTGAAGAGCGACTATGAAATATAAAGCCGAAGAGGGGGGAATTGAATTTACGTCATTTCCGAGCAAAGGACTTGGCTATTTAGCTACGTGAGATGCTGACGAAGATACCGACGACGTATTCTCCTTATTGATTCGTTCGTGTAATCAGTGATGCGTAACTAGGCACCTAAATCATTAATGAGCAACAGATTTAACATTTGCGATTCAATTTATCAAGCTTATGACTCTAAATAGCATTAAAAAAAAAAAGTCCATTCACGTATATGTATATGTGTATATGTATATATCTACACTTGTAAAATGTTTATAATTGGGATAATTATAACAAGGAAATTTATGAAGTATTCATTATTGCTCGTTTCAGTACGAATTATTAAAATAAATATTGAATTTGTTATTAATTATGATATATTCCAATGTAAATGTGAGGTAACCGGACTCTATAATGATCATTTAGCAATAATAAATAAGCTCATCCGCGCCCAAATTAACAGTTATTATCCGACTTGTTAAAAATTCACCATAAAATTATGACTATCGACATATGCAATGAAAATTGTTTGCCCGACCAGCAAGTTTTGAGCATTAAAATATGTGTACTTTTGAAATTAGCCTACCGTCAGCCACCTTTTTTACTGCTTCCATCAGCCATCCGAATCCATTTTATCCAGACTCGGGATTTTATGGTTATGGCTTTCTAAAAAATCTGGGGGGAACAAAAAGAAAAAAAAAGAGCTAAAATTACTTTTCGAGGCCTCTGCGGTAAAACTTAATACTTTTCAAGATGGAATTGTAAATATTGTAATAGTCATGGTAAAGACGCAGAGGGAGAAAGTATCTCGAATTGAAAATCCTCGTGTTTTTTTTGGGAGTATCGCAATTACCGGAATAAATCTCTTTCCTTCGCATAATTGCGCGCAATTCAGTTCCCATGCAATTACTAATGGCCATTCTAATGCAAATAATTTGGATATGTTTGTACTGCGCAATCATTCCATCCCATAATGATCCAAGCCATAATGACCATCACATTGTTAAATGCGCGTAAATAATTCACCGTAATTAATTGAATTTGAAATAAATACTAAAGATACGTATATTGTTGTTGTTGTTGTTATTATTATTTTTTTCTTTCTTTCTCGTCGTTCGCGCGTTGGATTACGAGGAACGGCTTTGTCGAAATAATTTATAAAATATTTGCATGTAAAGGATATTTCTTTTTCGAAATTCTACTTTATATCCTTGTGAAATGAAATATAGATCTGCGCACATCATTGGAATTATATTCATTTTGAATTTGAATGATTTATAAATTCCTCATTATCGTATTGAAAATTGCGAAATACAAAAGGACATATTAAATTATTGGAATTACAGGTAACTCTTATAAATGTCATATTTTCAGATAGTATTTCATAAATTTGACTGCAAATTTCTATTCAGTATAGTCGTATGTGGGGGGGGGGGAGCTGCTGCTCATTGGACCGTTTTTTTCAATTCTCATTGAGAGCGAAAGTATATATATATATTTATCTCAGATATGTGATATTTAAAATATTGATGTAAAAATGTTGTATTTCTGTGTTGTAATTCTCAGGTGAGTGTCGTTATTTGAATTTGCTGCTCCAGATCAACTATAATTACCAAAAAAATCAAAATATCGAAATGCACTCTTCTCCTTTTAGAGAAACCTTCGATTATTCTACTTTTATTCTTGAAACGAATTATTCATTTAATTGATAATTAATCTAATTCAGAGCTTCCATTTTCACCTTTAATTCATCAAGTATTAATGCTATAATCAATCACGAGAGATTGTCAATTCGAATTTTCCTATACATAAATTTGTAAACAAATCAAAAAAAAAAAAAAAAAAAAAAATCCCCCGAATCCATAGAATATTATTACAAAAAGTGAACCATCCACACATTAGCATCAATCAAACTATTATTTATTTCTGTTTTTCCGATAGATTCCAATTGTGTCCACAAAAAGTGTTACATGATGGATAGATAAAGAATACAAACCAGATGCCCGAGATCCGGTCCCTGCAAAGTCAAAAAGCCATAATTACTCGGGGAGTATCCGGTCTCTCTCGAAAGTTGGAGCACTGCAAGTATGATTAAGTACCGTCCGGCCTTGCAACAACGGAAAATTGCGAGTCTCCTGAAGTAGTAGTATTCAGTTTCTCGTCGGCGGACGAATCGGCGGAGATCAGGTAGCTTTCTTGAAAAATACAGGAATATAAAAGGGGGCCCTCGAGGCAGCATAGACGGAAATATATTTTCTGAGCATCGCCGTGTGGCCCGACGATAAACACGCGTGAATCGAGTTTCGAGTGAGAACAGTACTGGCCGAGCACAATTGCAGTTGGATATTTGCATGAGGAAAGAGACTCGAGGTTAGGTATTCCGGCCATTATTGGTAAATCCTTTCATTTTAATTCCTCAATTATTTGCTCGAATCTGCCTAATTCCTCTCATGTTTCAGCATTCACCTACGAACATCACGATTAATAAAAAGTATTAGCAAAACAGTATTTATATTGCATTCTTACATCATTTATGTGTGCGTTAAATATGAGAGGAAATTGTAATATAGACTATAATGTAATAATTACAGTATTATTTGAGAGAAAGGCATAGGGAAAGTGAAAAGGAGAAGGAGGGGAATGTGTGCATTTAGAGTGCGCGCGCGCGTGTGCATAGGAGAAGGAGAGCCAAGAGAGAGATAAAGATAGAAGCAGAGACATTAAGTAAAAAGAAAATAGTAGTGACAGAAACAAAGATAATAAAGTGATAGACAGCGTATATTTTCACTGGTTTCTCACGAGTTAAGAAAAGCGTCTGTCAACGAACGACAGTGAAGAAAAATAGTGTAAATGGTAAGAACAAGTTGAAATGACTGAAAGAAATAAGGCATAAAACGAGTGATAAACGGAGAAGAAAAAAAAAGAGGAAAAACGTAAAAATTCGCACGTAATTATTGTAAGAGAAAAGTTCGAGTCCATTTTAGCTCATTAATATTGCAAGCGAGTTTCATCAAAGTTGTAAATCATATTAATTCTTAAAAAATTAATTATTAAAAACAAAATACTTTACCTTCGAAACTTGTCTCTTTGCGTGCATAGTGATATTTCTCTTAAAAACTGTGCCTTCTTAAACAAATGTGGATAAACTAATCTTCTCATAATATGAATGTAAATAATAGATCTTTTATGAGCGTGCGAAAGAAAAATACACAAAGCGGCTGACAATTACTCTCATGTAATGAAATATGCAGATCGCAATATCGTAATAATAATATAATCATAATTACGTAAGCGCTGTTTGTTTATCAAACAAGCAGGATTATTCGTTTAAATGGCCATTGAGTTGTCTTAGGCCTACATTAATGTCATTCTACTATTGCTTTTTGCCTTAAATTTCATCCAAATGTGCTGCGCTACTCTTTACAAACGATTTTAATGTTATTATTGCCAAGACAAGGATGACGACTAAAACGTTGGAAATTCCTTAAAGGATAGTTCCAACGAAGTAAAGTTTAAGAATTCAATTGGTCGATTGAGAATGTAATTGCTATTCTAATGAGAGCCAATCGACATTGAAACTATTCCAAATATAAGAGGTGGCCAATCACGACGGCCATCAGCCACTTTTCAGGCTCATTAGCTACGAATTACTATTAATTCGTAACCGGCCAAAGGATTATTCATAAAAATCTCATTCCCTCTCACCCCAATTCGTAAGTACTCCCCAGACTGGCAATGACACGTCGCCCATTACGTCTAGACGTACTCTAACAATTATTCCCTACCCGCCCTTTTCACTCATTATAGCCCAAAAGCTCCCTCCGCACTCCTGACTCTCGTGGCTGACTCGCAAAGTGTCCGGCGACCCAGTCAAATCCCACCGTCGGCCATCAAAATACCAATCGTCGCCCGATCATCGATAAAAAGACTCTTCTCAAGAGCTCGTTCCCCAGCAATAACTCTCTCTCTCTAATCACTTAATCCATTGGAAAAAGACATTGGGGGAGTCATTAGTCGATGAGCGGATCCGACGACTCGGCCCACTTCGTACCACAAGTCACGAAATGCATCCGACTAAGCTGTCGGTCTTGCGAGGGCAGCTGCGCGCGCATACTCACGAGCAATAACCGCTTCCCAGGGGACACGCTCGGCTTCTTCCGCGCGTATCTTCGAGTCTCTCTACAGAGTCCTCGATCTCCCCCTCAGCCTGGCTGCGTGCGGATCCGAAGGCTAATTTTTTGCAATTCTAACACTCTAATAACGGATAATAGCTCAGGCCTCTGGGATATCGGCGCAAGTTTACTTGGTCGGAGCCACTCGTATACGTAGGGGGTCGCTCGAGACCTCGGGACCGAGGATGCTGCGCCCTCGTCTATGCATGGGTGATCCTCTGCACAGCCGTGCCCGTGCGGACGACAGACACAGAGTCGGCCAAAGTCCGAATAGAGATATAAACATGGATGGCTTGGGAATGCGCGGAACGGGGCTGGCGAGGAAGATTGCCGGAACGGGGCCGGGGGATAGGGGGGTATAGGGGGCGGGGGCAGAGAGAGAGAGAGAAGATGCCGAGGCCAGCAGAAGCTACAAATTTTGGATGGTGCTTGAGGAAGCTTATTAGGTTGAAGAGACGCGGAGCCAAGAGGGAACACGGCCGAGTTGGCAGCGACGGCGATAGAGACCCTCCTCCCCCTCCCCCTCCACCTCAGCCAGCCACACCGCGTCCACGGCCAAGATTCTCCTCCAATTACGTTGGTATAGGATAAAAAGTGTGCATATAGCGTTGCAGAAGCGCATGCTTTCGTGATTGTGAGCCGTGCACGGGGATGAATAAGCTGGGCGCCACTTGATAAGCAAATGAGGATTTTTTAATGACCTGGTCTTGGCGTGGTGGGGTGGGGAGGCGGGGAGGGGGTGGGCTCGAGGTTCTTGGAGAAAATCAGGTGGTTCGGCAGGACCGACTCCCACGATCCCATTGTTTGTGTCATTTCAGATTATTAATGGCATTATCGAGGGGTGGTGGTGGTGGCTCGTTAGGTTCGGCATTGTGCCTGCAGAGGTACAGGAATAGCTAATTATTCGACGAATATTTCGTCGATGGCGAATCAGTGGCCGTGTGTGTGTGTGTGTATGTTTATGCGAGGACAATGGGAAATGGCGCGAATTGGGGAGATGCTTGGAGGTGGGAAGGCAGGAAAATGGTGAGAAAAGTCGGTTATTGTCCATTGGAGTGGCAATGAGCGTGTGCTCTTGGAATTGTAGGCCTGAAGGCGATTTAAATTTAATATTCGAATGGTTATTAAAGTGGCGGCGGCGTTTAACGTTGGAATTGCAGGTGCCTGGGATATTACAATGATTCCCTTAATGCGCGTGTATTACGAGAGAGGGCGAGGAGATGCTATTATCAATATTTTATTAATATTTTCGTGAGATTGTAGGCTCTCGGGTATTAGGAGGAGGAGGAGGAGGAGGAGAGTAAATAAGAGTTTCCTCCTAAGCGTCAATGTTTGCTTAAGCTACGTTTTCATAAAATGAATGCATAATATTGGCGAGGCAGGTCTTGAATTTTATGTAAGCTGAAGTATGGCGCTCTAAGGCTTATGTATGTACATTGTTTGCATAAAAGTGAATAAAAATTCATACAATCGAAAATGTTTTGCAACGCCGTTCGACTGTAATCCACGATTTCTAATTTGCAAAGATCAACACACCTCAAGTCTCTCAGTGATTGAAAAGCTTAAGACTTTGGTTTATTATAGTTGATATATGCAAGAGAAATGTAAATTTGTTTTGCATAGCATAGCAAGCGTTTGCACGCCAATCTGTCAATTTCAGTTAAGCTCGTTAGCTAAGAAAGCAGCACAGCCCTTCTGTATAAAGAAACGTAAGAGCTTTTGTTACATTGGGGGGGTGGGGGGAGATTCCATCGATATATAATAGTCGATAGCTATTCATCGGCTGTCTGAATTTTTAAATCTTAAAAGTCAATTATAGGGCCGATGCCTCCGGCGTGTCATTCCCAACCTCTTTCGAGGAAATAAATGTGCTGCCGTATAAATAAATTTCCGCCGCTCATCCATTCATTACTCCAACTCACTTTCATTTTCCTCCATAATATTCGAATGCACGTGCTTCATTACACACACACACACGTACCTTGCGCTGCTTACACAGCGTCTCTAAATTTTTCATAAAAATGGCCATTTTAGCCTCGCGCACTTGTGCAAATTAGTGGTAAAGAGAGGCGCGATCCGGCCTCATTAACATTGCTTATTATTTTCGCCGGCAAGTACATTGAACTTGTTCGCGTCGAATGGTACAGCGAAATCACGGGGCAGCTTCCTCGGTTTTCCACCAGCCTTCTGGAGCTCAGGCACGACAACTCTATTGGATAGCTCGGGAGCGCGCTCCCGCGTCAGGCTCGCGAACCCAACTGGCAAAAACCCAGCCAAGGCGAGGCAATTCGTGGAGTTTTGCCGGGAGGTCGAGGGGAGGGAGTGGAAGAGGTAGTTCCAGGACATCTTTAGTGGGCTTGTAGCTGTTAATTTATTATCGAGCAAGTGCAGCGTGTCAATTAACACCTTTTAATCGGGAGGACGTTGTTTGCCAGTAAATGCGGCGAGGCTCGATGGGGTTCTGCCTCCCGGTGCACACAATAGCTACAACCTCCTCTATTCATAGTGGCATGCTTCTGCGGCACCGGGGACAATAGATCCTAATACCGTGTCTGCGCCAGGTTGGTTTGCCTCCTTGTTCCCTCTATTCCTTCATACGCGCCCTCCGACTACCCTTTCGCCGTCGATCGATAGTCCCGCCGCTCCTCCCTCTGCCATTCGCTCGCCCCACCGTCCACGCGATAAAAGTCTCTTGTTTATTGTTGCGCCGCGGCATCGGCTCTTTATTTCGCTGGGAACCGCTAGAGTTTGAGCGCCCACAATGACTTTTGCCCATTGCCCCTGCGCTTCTAATACGAGAAGATGAGTTTTTTCGTTGCGCGACTCACTCCATCGCACTCACGAGATTATACATACAATGCCGACTTGGCCACGAGATTACATTTATATATACATATATATATATATATAGCAAGCGACTCGAGGCAGGAAGTGACGAGGGGGGTAAGCGTTGGCATGCGTCGATAAGACGGATCTGTCCACTTCCCCCAACCCCCCCTCGATAATAAAACAATCTGTGATTTATTCGGATTGCTCGTTAACCAACTCACACCAACGTCTCAAGTTTTTGCATTAAAATTTGATTTTACCGTCTCATTTAGCATTTTTCTCACCTCTCCACCATCTTCTTTCTAAATGAGTTTATACATACAACTGTGTGTGTGTGCTACTTAATTATGGAAAGAGAAATTTTGTGCCTTGGAGAAACTGCATGTAGAGAGTTTTATTTCACGCTCCTGTTTTGCCCGTAATTAGATTACCAGCCTATCAAGAAACTTCATAAATACAAGCTTATTAATTCAACTATGAATGCATTATCATAATAAATTAACGCCTGCTTCCACCTTTCGGAATATGCAATGTAAAATAATTGACAAAAATTTACAATTGCTATTTCACGCTTATGTTCCTATCGATACTTTGCATATACAGAAGCTTCAGATTTATGGAAAAATTTCACATAAATATATTCTCCCTAGATGTGTCTAATAGTGAAAATAAGAATTTTAATACGCCGGAATAATAATAATACGAAGATATTATTCTTCTGACGCGTGTTCGACGTTGCTTTTCCAATTTGAAACTTGGCTTCTCATAACACGAGATTATTCAATCTGCAATAAACACTCAATTGCACTCAATTGCACTCAATTGCACTCTTGGTTGTCATTAATTTTGTGCTCGCGCGACATTATCAAACTATTCGTCGAACGATGCATTAAAATCCCCCGAACGCCGATTGATTGGCGGATTTTTCCAAAGTACACGTTCAAGCGCAACATTGTCAAGGCACCCCCGACATTGATAATATCACCCGTGCCAGAGGCGATTCCTCGTAATCCAAAGTATTAGGAATTCTCGGTGTAGAACGAGTGTGGTGGGAGAGACTTTGGCAAGTGAGACGAGGCTGTGGAGGCGTCGCGAGGCAAAGCCAGGACGTAACGCGAATTATTATTTAAAAGTCCTCGCGCCTAAGCCTCCCAACTCATTGACTAAGCCGCGATTTCAATTTAAGTTCTCTCCTCCGCACTCGAGCCCTCACGGCGCCAGTCCGTGAATCGTCAATGATAAATAACTCGATCAACGTGGTTGGTGGCGGGGGTGGGGGGCGGGGGCGGGGGGGGGCCGATCAGCCATGCCAGCGTCCTCGGAAACTTTTCCAATCGGGTCGGAACTTTGTTCCGCTAATTAAAGCCACATGAATACTCGATGCCCTCATCTACATCGGTTACATCGCTCGCCCTCCCTCCCCCGCCAACCAACAACGTCACCACCAACGCTAGCCTCCACGGACTTTGGTCGGGGGGCACATCGCAGCCCCGCGACTGACATCCTTCCTCCTCCTCCTCCTCCTCCTCCTCCTCCTCCTCCTGGGGCTCTTAGGCGCGCGGCCGGGTGATCCTCGAGCTCGATAAAGGTTTCCGTTCGCAGGCGACTCACGAGCTCCACTCTTAAGCTCATTTCCCGCAGCCGAGCGCCCCAAGCATAATGCTGAATATATCTGCTCTCTCTCTCGCGGTATAATTTCTTCTCGTTAAATTAGCGGCGATGCATTAGCGGAAAGTGTGAGAACGCGGACGGACTCGGCCTCTTCAGACGCCCTCCTTTGTTTTTACCGTACTTTTCGCGGCCGATCCTATCACTTTGCTCTCTCTCTCTCTCCCACTTTCCCGTTTAATTCACGCTATTTATTATTGGATCGGCATCGGCTCGAGCTCGGCGCTACTGCATTCGCACGCTGGATAGACCGGCAGCCTCGGGTCCTCCCTTTAAACCACCCCCTTCTCTCTCCCCCCGCCTTCCTCCCGCCCCCGCCATTCGCGATTCATCGGTCGCTTTGCGTGAGCGAGAGTATCGAGTGTTTGCCGGCAGGACTGGATTACGGAAAAGCGGCTCGTTATTAATGGCGAGGCGCCTTTGTAAAGGGGCCAGGATAGAGCCAAGAGTTAAGCACGCCGTAAGAATATACAAGTTCTCGTTTGAAAAAGCTACGCTGCACATTTCAGCGGCGAGCATTTGCTGAATTAATTATACGATGCCTCTCAAAGAGCTGCGAATTACGACGAAAAGTGTCTTGTCGACGTAGCGGCGGCTTTATTACGCTCTGGCGGCCATAAAATTTCTCGAGATATTCGAATCGGCTCGCGCTTTAAACCAAATGCGAGCCAAGGTAAACAGCCTCCACTCTCCTCCCTCCATCCCTCCTTCCCTCCCTCTTCCTCTATCGACAAGCATTATAATTTCCCTCGCAATATTTTACGAGCCCTAGCACTATCGCAAGTTTTACGATTGACGCCCGTACGTGCGCCACTCCCCCACCACCACCTCCCACTCCCCACCCCCCACTCCCCAGCCGATGATCTCGTGCGTGCGGGAGCGTATGCGCGTGTTGCACCCATAGACCGACACTTTGTTCGACGAGGAAGGAAAGAGCGTGAAACGCGAAATGCGGCATTTCACGGGCGTAACAAGGCGACGTGCGATATTTTCGCGAGACGATGGTACACGACACTTCTGGGGTTGCACTCTTCCTCGGCTTATCCTCCTCCCCCACCCACCCATCCACGCTCCTTACCAAGGTTCAATTATAATTTCCGAGATGCGAATTATGCTCGAGTTGATTCGCTAATCACGTCTGTCGAATGGCAATCCATAAAAGCTCTATTTACGGAGGCTTATGCTGGCTCTTATCCCAATAGCCAAGATCAATTTTTTTTTTTTTTACCAAATTACGGCAATCGCAAGTGCTTTAACTTTTTATCCCAACAGTAGAGAGCAGCAGTGCGTCAAACTTATTGCACGTCCGTCTTGATAATGGATTATTGCTTCAGTTGAAGATGAATAATAAATTTGATGGGTAGTCCAAATCGCCGACGTATACCCAATCAATAATCATTGTTCGATCATTTCACGAGATAGGCAGCGTCCTCGATGCTCTTTCAAAAAAAGAAAAAGCCTTTCACCTCACATGAACGCGACAACAACTGATTCCAATAAGAGCAGAAATGGCTGCGCACTCGACGCATGCGAAACCAGTCGAACGCATCGCGCACAGAAGGTGCATCATCGCCTACGCAAAGTACGGCCAACCATTGGGGTTAATTATAAAAGCGGCCAAGTGGCGAGGAATTTTGGAAAAGTTTCTCAGCGAGAGTTCTGTGAACGCACCTCGGCAGCGGAAAGTAAAACAAAGAAAGGAGACAGGCAAAATAATCGGGTGAAAAAGCGCTTGCGACGCGCCGCCTCCCTCCCTCCCTCTCTCGATAGCAGCTAAAAGCTAAAGAAAAAGGCTTTGTTAGTCGTGTAACTGCCCTCAATAATATTCCCGGCTTTACTCGTTACTGGAACCGCGCACTAAGGACTCGCTCTTCCTCTCCAGGCGAATTCGCCGAGGTGTGACGAAGACGTCCGGTCGCACGCCCCACGCACACACAGACAATGCCAAGTGCAAACGGCCCCGCACCTCCTCGCCGCACATGCTTATCCCGAGAGGAAAATGGAGACGCGATTTCTCGGGCGGGTACGCGAGGCCCGCATCTCCCCCCTCTACTTACAATTCCAATGTACCGGGCGATACTTCCCCAGTCCCACTCCCACCCACCCCTCCTGCACTCGGCCTCTCATTATCGGCTATAAACAACAGGCTTCTCGCCACTCACCACCGGAAGATTAGGCGATTGGATTAATGGGGAGGAGAGGATGGTGGCGAGGTATCGGCTGATCAATCATTTAGCACTGGCAGTACAAGTTAAATTAGATGGGTAAGTGAGGAGTGTAAGTGAGGCGGCTGGTTTGTTTCTTTGATGCCTTGTATATTTAATGGCATTTAATTTTCTTACTCGGCTAGTTGTACGAGATGCCGGGCTGCTGGCTGTTGGAATTGTTGTGGGCAAGTGACATTTATTGTAGCAGTGGGCGTCAAAGCTTTCTCATCGATCGCTGATTCTCCGACTCGGTACTTTATTTATGTACGAGACAATTTTCCAACCGCGCTAATAAGGCAAATCTTAAGGTACTTTATCGCCTCGGAGGTGAACTCGCGCCATCATTGTTTTGGCAAACTTTTGATACTCTCTCGTTGGTTGTAGCAGTGACGATATCACTTTTCTCCAATTATCTTATTGCATCCATACATAATCAATATTACGACAATATTACGATACGGTCCTTGGAAAACCTTTGTTGACATTTTGGACATTTTGTAGGTTCTGAGTAAAACTTGAGATCGAGATTCCTGAATTCATCATCGCATGACTATTATCGTCCTCTACGTCGTCCTCATTATAGCTGAGTATATAACAATTTATAATACAATTAAAATTATGGCCCCGACGCGATAATAGAATATTGTCGATATTATGAGTGCATTTAAATACTTAACAGAACATGCCGTGTAAATTTCTCATTTTTAAAGCTAAATTATATATCTTTGCAAGAAAAAAAAAAAAAAAAACAAATTTATTTTTATCTAAAGGTCAATTTTATGAATTAATTAGCAAAATATAACCCCCTTGATTAACACTAAATGAATAGAAATTTAAAGTCACTGGTCGAATATATTAATTTTAATATCAGAAATGAAAGCAGTAAAACCTGATTAATGGTACTATATTGAGTTATATATATATATATTAATAAGCTAATGAAAATTAAGGTTTGAAAAAATTGAAACTCATAAACTGACGATATTAATTCAATTTTATTCCATCATGCCAAATAGTACGCATGCACGCATACTTTGCCGCGCGCGCCCGCGCACACAATACATAATACATGTATAATGCGTGCGTGCGCGCCTCCGTATAATGTGCTTAGCATACCAATTCACTACAGTTGTATGTTTATGTATACTGTGGACATGCACGTGCGCGCATTTTTATAAATTTATGTATTTATAAAAATACTCGCAATAAGTATATTAAATACAGCATAAAAATCACAGTAGGAGCAAATGTACTGAAAATCATTAACAATTGCTATTTCAAATGCAGGAATATTTTCACGATCTAATTTTTTAAAATATTTTAAGGTTACGAAGCAAACTCTTACTAAGATGAAAATTGTCTAGTCAGGTAACATACATTATTAATTATGCATTGGATGATAGAGAGAGAGAGAGAGAGAGAGAGAGAGGTTAGGAAGTACATGATTGTTTGTTGAGTTGGATAAGGTACGTATACGTACAGCTGCACCCGTACCTGCAATATAACAATAAAATATTTAAATAGCACTAACAATAAAAGCAAAGGGATTAATAATGCAATGTACTTTGCGCCCAACACGTGGAAAAAGCGTTTCCGCGACATAAATCGAATCGACGAATCGATTAGCCGATAATACTTCATAAATAATCATGAAGACGCCCGAAATGCAGAGGGAAAAAACGGACGTGCCACCCCCGCCGCCACCACCACCGCCACTCGTAGCAGGCGCTGACGTCAGCAAACCAGTTTCTAAGGCGAAGCCCAAGTGTCGTAGGCGGTAAGTGCTGTGGCGCTACGACGAGATGCCACTGAAGCACTGGCTAAACAACACAAAAGGGGCCACAGGTGACGCTCGCTCACCTCAAGTGCATCTGCCGTTACGAGCCCCACCCGCTCTTTTGCATCTCGCCGCCCTTCAGCCCCTAATGCCTCGGATCTTCTGCCTGAGCAGCGCCGATTCCAAGTGGGCCGCATTGCCTAAGACGAGAGATAAGAACGTCTTGAGCGTTCGTTCGCCCCCTGGCACACGCCCTCCAACGAGGCATCGGCTCCCCTCGACCTCCCTCCTCCTCCCTCCCCCCCGACATTTCCATAACGGGCGACGCTTAACCTCGAGCTTTCAACCTTTTAACCTTTATTCTTCCTGCCCTCGTGCGCTTCCGCTGTGCAAGCGAATCGGGCTTCGTGTAGGCCCCCAATTTCCTCGAGAAATTAGTTGTGCCCAGTCGAGGAAGAAGCTGCCTCCAAAAGCGCCCCAACACCCAGATGATAGACAAGGAGGTGCGGAGCGGTTAAATCGTCTCGGACATTGGCCTCGGAGTATAGAAGGGCGGCGGTTCCCGGGGCCCAACGGTCGGCGGATGCGCCAGGGCGAGTCGAGCGAGCCCTTGACCGTTAGGAAGGTGCAGCAGGTGCGGGGATCCCCGGTCGCAGGTCGCGCGTAGAGCTCGGGCGAGCGTGACGGGCCGAGGAGACACTTGTCGGCGGCTCTCACGCACTCCCGAGGTCGAGGTAGGGCTCGCGCGTCTCCTCCTCCTCCTCCTCCTCCTCCGCCTCCTTTTACACGGGGATAGAGAAGAGGCGCCCCTGGCCCCATTGTTTCGCCTCGGATTTCAAGTTCGGCGTAATTCTCCTCGTGCGTGAAGGCGGTTGGCGAGTGGGGAGGGTGGGGGAGGGGATAGGAGGGGGGGCTCACGCACTCGTGTTCGCGTGATTCAACGACCCGAGGAGTCGCGTACACGCGTCGTTGGCTTAAGGCCGGCCTTGAATTTCTTACGCCGTTGCATAAGTAATAAAGCCTTTATGAACAGGTAGCTTCGCTTGTAGTGCGCTCAGTATTATTTGCGTTTGTTGAGATTACATTGAGATTTGGGAAGAGCTTTCGGATGGGTGTTCTCGCGTGGTTTAATTGCAAGGGAAACAATGCGCACGATTATGTAAATTTGACCGTCTTGACGCGTAACGTGCGCTGCTCCTGTTGACTTTAACTCTTTTTATAAATTCAGTTCTTCACCGAATTATTATCAAAGTTACAAAGTATTCCACTCGTTAAATTCGCTTTCCCGCGCATTTTTTACCTTTATTTGGACTTTTATCCTCGCATAAAAAATAATTGCACAATCATGTCTGTGTGAGCGTGTGCGCGCGAGCGTGCAAAGCCACGATTTGAAACATGCGTTATGTTAAATTGAAATAAGCCAAATTATATGTATGTACGTGCGGTTCGTTGTAATCTATAATTAATAAGCCTTTTTACATGAATTAATAGACGATTCGTTGAATTTAAAGAAACAAATTTTCTTTTTTTCAGATTATTGTTATGGCAAGAAGTATTATTTATCACTCTCTGAACAACTATAAGTCTTACGAGGTATTAATTAGCAATTACTAGAGGAAAACGGAGGGATAAATGATGTATGCAATTTATGAGATCCATAAGAGCATCGAGACGCGCTAAGCAATAATCGTAATTAATTTGAAGATTACATTGCATTATAAAAACGTGGCTCATGCTTTTTGTTATAGCAAAGTGGGACTTGCATTGTCCAGGTGCCCTGCTTCCATGGTCATATGATCGGTGCTCGACCGAATTACGTCACAAGACCGTCAGCTACTTAAGATTCTCCATCTTTTGCAACGCCGGAAGCCACGTCAACGACCTCGCGATTCCCAATGCTTCGCTTCATCGGACATTCGAGCAACAAATGTTTAATAATAGCAAAAGGACAAAGGCAGCACCCGCTTCTTCGTGGGGAGCGAACGAAATTTAATAATTTATTATTATTATTAATAATATAAAGTAATAATTTATTAGATCTATCCCGTTTACTTGCTGGCTGAGCTGTAGTATTTTAACTTGGTATATATTCCTTTTGAGATGGACGATTTATAACTTAAAGAGCAAAATTGTGTAGTACGTACTACTCGAAAAATAAAATAAGAATTATACGCCGCTGGAAAATCGTACAAAAAGTATTTTCACGAAATTCACATGTAATATTTTTCTAAAAGGAACCGAAGACTGAAGATTCAAAAATGCAGCTTAAAAGAATCGTACACCTAATAATAATCTAATGGGCGCAATAACTTTGTATTTCGATTTTTTATTTTCAAAAATTCCGTCACACATACTAAAAGGCCATTAGGTTTGCAAAAGATGTTACCCGATCTTTTTTACTGAATAAATATGATTAATATTTTTTTTTTAATTTTTTTCCGGCAATGTGCGTTCATTGAACACTTTGCGCATAAAATATCTCTACATTTTCAGTTTCGAGCAAGAAGGAAAGAAAAAAATTTTGTTCCAATGGATAAATATACATTATCGGCAGTTTCAAGTTCTGCACTGTGACAATACTATTATGAAAGTGCTATATTATGATAATTTCATGTACTAGCAGTAGGTATTGTCATTAATGAGAATAACCTTAAGTAATAATGTGTCGGATTGGAAAAGTGCGCTAGGAAAAGTCCGTGAGGATTGAAAATGAGTTTAATAGGCAAAACAACGGGAAACCGGCTTTAGTGACGAAGAGGCAAAGTCGCTGTTTGCGAATGTGGAGGAGGTTCGACTATCCTGACTCGGAAATTGGGGGAGGAGGGCGAGGGGCGAGAGGGAGGAGGGAGAGAGAGAGAGGATGGAACTCTTGACGCGAGTCTGCAACTTTTAACGCGTTACGTTTCCCGGCTACGCGAGCCGCAATAATAAACAAAACTTGGATCAACTATTCTACTCGGTAATCATTATATTATATTTAGCTACTCGAAATACCCAAACACGCGGCTATGTGTTAGTGAGCTATCGACCTAATTATTCGACAGGTAACGTTCATATCTAGCAATATTAATTAATCGGATTATGTAAATTTTCGTTAAGAATTTTATATGAAAATATTTCAATGTAAATCTCAAATTTAATCAATATATTTACGAGAGATGTAGGTATAAGCAATATGGTATGACAATATCATTAGTAATTTGGTCTACGAATGCAGTGTATTCAGTGTATTAAATGTGTGATGTACGCTAACTAACTTGAAATGGCAAATAATTGGGTTTAACATTTTCATTATTTAGAATTGAATTGAGCTGATGCTAATGAAGAAAAGGTTCTTCAAAGAATGGCGCACAAAGTCTATAATAATTCCTCTTGCTATTGAAATAGTATTTAGAAAAATGATTGTACGTTTAAGCGCTTATTGTTGTGCATTAGCTAATGAGCACGAGGGGTTGGTGGTGGTGGAACTGGAATGATAAATACGTAAAGTAAGTAGCCTTAGACTATTTAGAAGTATCACTTGGAATTCACATTTTTCATCGTTCTTTCCCATGTAATTATATTATTGCTTTAACATAAATCACCGCCGTTGGATACGAATTTCACATTATTTACCCTCCGCAATAAATTATTTTTATTAATGGGGGGCAATTTTGTAAGAATTGATGGGCAAAATATTTGACACATTTGTTATCTTATCTGAATTATTAATAGTTGTTAAATATATTTGTAATTTATAATTAATGCGAGCAAGGCGATAGTACTGTGGAAAGTATAAATTGTCGGGCATTACTTTTCTCTCGAGGCAATAATACTCAACTTTCCAGATCGAAGATAAAGAGGGAACGTTAATCTAGCCAATTCAAATTTCCTTCTGCTAATCATATTCATTATCAATTTATTGTCGATTTTTAATTATCCATTATTCACTAATCCTGCCAAAAGTACGAATTCCACAATGCTAATCCACAAGTTCAATGTCTGTCCTCGTCTAACAAAAACGCTAGCCTCATTTAAAAGTCGTGCGCCCTATTGCAATCACTGATAATAATACAATCCGTGCTTTTCAATAACAATAACACGCGCAAACCGCCACCAATAAGAATAACTTTAATGCCCATCGAAGGTACGTCAAGCGAACGCCAAATGTTTATGAAATTTAAACTCTTTCCCCGTTATTGTCTAATTATTGACAGCGCGCAATGTTGCAAGTGCTCAAGCCTCGCAATGAGAGGAAAATTCGTTGCAATTGGGATTGAATTGAAGTTGGCTCGGGCGCAAGAGATGGAAGCGGCGTGTCAGTGACCCCGAAGCATCAAGTCCTCAGCCACGAACTTTGCATTTGCCTCGAGTCTTTTCTCCTCCGGCTGGTGCAAAAGATGCGCAAAGCCCGCGCACAAGCCACGCACGGGGGGGCGGTAGGGGGAGTGCGGGGACGGCTCTAAGCTCAGCCGCTCCGCAAACAATCGAAAGAAAAACTTCATTTCGGCCTTAGACTGGCGTCGAGCCCCGTATACTTCGTTCCATACTTCGGGGAATAAAACAGTTGGCCCGAGTAATGCCGCGGGCCTCGCCTCCTTCATAACTAACCTCTGTGGAGCTCCGGCCGATGTCCGAGGCTCATTTAGCGACGAGCTGCGTCTTGAAAAGCTGTGTGCATGCGGCCGAAGGTGCGCGTGGGTGTGTGTGTGTCGGGGCGTTCGTGGGGGCGCAAAGGGAAGCTGACAACAGCGAGTTTACTTAGGGCGAGTGTGAGTGGGCGTATGAATGGGTCGGTTGTTGGTGGGTCTCTCAGCTCCCGGTCGGCTAGAGGAAAATGCGCAAAGAGGAGAATGATATTTGCGCGCGTTGAGCCGAGCTCATTACACGCGAGATACATTTTGCCTGGGAATAAGGAGGCCTACAACAGCCCAACGTCACATGCGCTCGGCAATGGCAAGCATTTTGATGAGAGAACTTTTTTTCATTCTCTGTCCTTTCGCTTCTTTTTAATCGGAGGCGCACGCTTTTATTGCTCCGAGCATAAACAAGTGGAGGCTCATCGACCGTAGAAGCACGACTAGACAGAGAGATACGTAGAATCGATTGGAATACGGGCGCGTTCATCAAAAGATCCAACGAATTCTTACGCAATTCCCGCCCACGTTCAAAGTTTTTCCGCCCCAGTCTGACTTGAATTTCTAAATATGCTTTATGCGCGCATGATTTTGTAAGAAAAAAGGAGAAGAAGAAGTAAAAAGTACACGCTACTCCGCTGGACTAATAATTTCTCTTCAATGATCGAGCGGGAAAGCTCAATTGTCGCTCGATGTACAATAGCGAGAATTTGTCGATGTGTGTGTGTGTGTGTATTCTCGGGGCAGTAAAATGCGGGAAATGTTGGCTGGGATTCGGGCTAAGCAGTCGTCTAATTGCCCGACAATAATGGCTAAGCAACAAATTTCTTCGATTCGGTGGCTTTAAAAGTCCAAGCAAATATCCTCGCCTCTCATACAGTCACTCGCATACAATAATAATATTAGGTCGAGTAATGTCAAAGTTGGCTCTATAATTTCATGTTCTTGGAGCCTATGCCGGGGCGAGGTAAATTCGAAAATCGTGTCCTTTGTGGGCGGCCTCCGTAAAAAGGGAGCGAGAAGAAGAAGAAAAAAAAAATTGGCTTTGAAGGAAATTCGTTTCCTCCTTTTCTCCTCAAAAAGAAATTTCGCAAAAGAAAAATCGACTCGAGATATTCCGCAAGGAATTCTTGAGTTGGCAGAGCAGTGGGGATGCATGTAAGTAGGTCATAAAACGCAGGAGGAGCATCATCACAGGAGGTGCCGTCAAAGAGCGTCGACACAACGGAATCTCGTTGGATTTGTGCCCCCTCCTCTCCTCCCTTTTTTTACATTTTCCTCGGTTTTTTTTTTTTTTGCTCCTTATCCTCTCCCCTCTTCCCATCACCATATTTCTGGAACTTCGCGCCGCTTTCCTTCTATTTTCGTGGCATTGCCTCGGCCTCGTTAAAACGAGCCTTTAAGGATACAATTCCCGTGGAGTAATTAGCATTGCGCGTAGGAGGATTGTAGCGCGTGTCGCGAGATTTACCGAATTTTAAGGGCCGTCCATGTTGCAATTTGAAATTGCTTTTATGATTTTCCAAGTGGTGCATTGGCCTACGTAGTGAATTTCCCAGTAAAATCACCAATTCGACTGCAGGCTTAAGGAAAATGGATGGAAATCAATCCAATAGATTCGTTCAAGTGTCGGTGGTGGAATGAAAATTTGTTTATATTTCGAGATACTTTGCGGGATTAGTTTAATGAGAAGTTGCGCCCGTGTTTTATGTATAATCGAATTGTCATATTTTCTTCGAAAAGCATATAAGAGCGTCGATTAAGAATTTCAACTGCTCCTTTCGCGCATTGCTCTTTGCAATTTTAATGGCAATCGCACTTCCTCGTACTTTGCCCCGTGAAATAAAAATTCCCGAATGAAAATTCATCATTGTTACTTTTATTTCCCGAAGGATCCGACATTATTTAGCCGAGCATGTTTTGCATTTTTTCAACCCCCCAATCGATTATCTAAGATAGGGGCACATGGCATGCACTACAATAAAATGGCAAAGTCAGGTAAAGTTATGGAATTTAAATTACACACGAAGCTCGGATTATAATCAGAAGCCGGGACTGACTGGACTGTGCCTCGTAATATATAAAACTTGTCGATTATAACATTTATAAAAGTCTTTCATAAAATAGCCTGAATTTCGTCAATAAGGCGAATTCCATGCCGACGACGAAGCCTCCCCGCGATGCTAAAAATCACATTTTTCCAAATTTTCAGCATTCTTGGAGCGCAGCGTGCCTGGATACATTCGCATAAAGAGGCGACGGGAAAGAAACTCGGCATGAAGTTCGTCGAATTCACCGCTGGAATAGATGAAGAAGCTGTAGGACGCACGTATAAGCGACACAAAAGAGAGAGGCGGAGAGAGAGAAGAGAACTCACATTTTACACCACGCGCATCGTGAAACTGAGGTCGAAAAAGGATTAGCCACGACTTTGAAACCCTTTCAGGTTGGTAGACGCCCTCCACAAATATGAAGACAAAAGCTACTTTATTCGGGCTGCAGGCGTATTAATGAGGGACCAAATGAAAGGAACTTTTTGCAGTTGGGATCTCGTTTCTTTTTTATTTTATCTTTTCTTCCGCTGGCGCTGCTTCTTCAGCACATCTTAAAAAAAAGTTCAAAAACCTCGTATGCATTATTGCCATTACACCTGAATATTCTCTCTCTTCTTAAAGCGCTCACTTTGATAGACACGTAAAGAGCTCGAGCCTCTTACTCTCTTTTCTCCTACAATAATTTAATAAATATTACACGACCCACCTCCTCCCCTCATAACTGTCACTATTATTATTATTATTATTATTGTTTATTTTTTTCTCCTCCTCCACGAAATATCGCAGTATTATGTATAAAGATTGCTTGGATCTTTTATGAATTATCAATGGTATTTATGTTAGGGAGGTAAATAGTTTTATATGTTTCCTGTTTCGGAGAAACTTGCGCGGAAACTCGCCCCGCGCATAAATTTATCCTCGCGAATGGATATTTATATATCTATGGAGGAATTGAAAGGTTATGAGAAAGCTCGGTCCAACTTCAATATATCATATTGAGAAAAGAGTATGCAAACAAAACAAATTTGAAATATTCACGAGTCTACCCATCAAATACAAAGGAGAATCGCTCTTTCGCAGAAGGACGCCTGCCTCTCTCATATGCATTCGTGTGCGCGTGTGTGTGTGTGTGTGTGCGGGCCGCTAGACTCGGTGGCTTTTTGAATTTTAAATAGTTAATTTGGCCGATGGAAGAGATGATAACTATTATCTTGCTCGTGCACCTGTAGCGATATGTTATTAGTATTAGCCCGAAATAGCATATGTTGTGAGCGCGCAATGGCCATGTATTCGCTGCCTCTGTATTACTCCTCCAACTACCAACACGTTTTTTCCCAGTTCAAGTTCAATAACTCTATTACGGCCTCATTATGGCAGGTGGCCATTATTAAGTATTTAAATGCCGAAATTCGCGACCTTTCTACATTTTTCTCCCCCCAACTGGGGCCTTATATCGTTATAATTAATATTCACTCTTGTCTAGATAATGCATTATATTCTATGGTCAAGTTACATTAGAACTTGTCTGCATTTCAATTTGCATTAAACGGCTAAAGTCAATTTTACCTGGAGCTTACACGAAAGGACGTTTTGCGCCGATAAATATAATGCAACTCGAAATGTCATAAATCGCCGTGTAACAAGCAAATACCTTATATATCTTATATTTTTTACAATCTTAAGACCATTTAGAGCTAAATTATTTGCGTCTGGACGTATAAAATCGATATTAATGTTTGATACTTAGGTGCGTGGATAGATTTGACTTGTTTATGAAATACGGAAACGACAGTTGTATGGCATTATTCTCGGCAACGACTGTTTCTAATTAGTTTCTTGTATTACTTAAGTCGAGCGCCCGCGCACACGCACGCGCGCGCGCGTATATATATATGTGTGTGTGTGTGTGTGTGTGTGTGTGTGTGTTTGTGCGTCCGAGAAATGAGACGAGTTTCGAGGGGCACAGTTGAACCGTCACTAATTTAAGTCATTTGCGTCGAACCGTAGCAGCGGCCCTTACACTCCCACCGTACAATCATAAGTTTAACCGCCGAAACCTGTAAGGTCCTCCGCATTTCCTTATTTGTATTTCAAATCTGTCGAGGAGAAGCATTACTCTACTTTTGAACCTGCTTACAGCACTTGGATTCTCTAAAATGCTTTTTGTCTTACTAGGACTCCATGCATTGGAAACATTTTTTAACGAGGATTTATTCCAAGGTTATTGCGCTTGTGACTCGTAAGTAATAGGTTGTTGCAATCTTAATTGGAACGATCAAATGACGATCAAGGAGGTTCGAGGCACGAGATAATGGCATTTTTACATTATATTGGATTTGTAGATTACGTTGCGTTGCAATTGGACTTGGTTTACATAAACACCGAATAATTATAAAGCCACGTGATACGCGTTAAATTAAATTGTTGAACATCGAGGGAAGTAATGCGAGTTGAATTTTATTAGACATCAGAGACTTATAAATCTTAAATTAGATTACAATCTATATGTCGCGTTCCGCAGATAGTTCTACAAGAAACGAGACTTCATTTTTACGTTCTCTATCTTTCTTGCATTTGATGACACTGTGATTTGTGGCTGAAATTGTGAAATCACAGTACGACTATGTTTCTAACGCTTTACGAGTAAGAAAAACCAGAACCACCGTTGATAAAGCACTTATTTTTACGAGCAATTTTGGTCATGATCGACATGATTTCTCTCCCAGCTCATTGAAAGCTCATAACGTGCTTTAATGCTTTTTATTTAATACAGGAATGCATTTTATCTTACCTATAAATATATCGTTTAAATCATCGTATAAATATAGAATCCTGTCCATAATGTCAGGCCAAAGTAACCAAGTATCGTTGTCATTGTATACACAGAGCCATTAAGAGTGCTGTCCTTTTATTTCATCCACCATTCCCTTATTCCATAGGCTTAATATAAATTTTTAGAATTAATAGTAAAAATGGGATGATTTTACATATAATAATTGCTCGCGCAATGTTGTAAATCGGTCGAATTCAAAAATTATTTGACACGGACGTTCGTGAGCTTAATCATTTTACATGTAATAGGCCACATTAAATATAATCTGCAATTGATTGCATGCCTTTGCGTTTCCACAAATAAATGCACTTCCAAAACACCAGATCTCATAGATAATTGGAATTATAAATGCATATTTAATACATCAATTGCTTCATGGCAATTTGTTCTCTAATCATAACATTTTATCGATATACTTAACAGCCAATGTAGAAATGTACGTGCCCGATATGAGAATATATTTATATAATCTTCTATTTTCATAAATTTTCCTTGTCAACAAGTGAATGTTTTATTCATTCACGTTCGTGACGGATAGCCATAAATCACATTTCACAATCGACTTAGTCATCGCAATAAAAAAATTCGTTTACAGCAATAACGCTTTTTACATTTATCAAGCGAAATAAGCGAACGATTATTTTCAGCTTTACGTATTTAATTTAAAAGAAAATAGTATGGCGAGGCCTCTTATTGGCAGGCCATCCCTTCAATTCCCCCTACCGAATTAACTCCAACAATACATGCAAACATTTCCAAAGGAGATATCCACAGCCTACATAGGCTGACTGAAGATTAGTCAAACTACCTAAAATATTTGTAATTAACCGCCAACTGCATTCACTTTCCCGGCATTACCCGTAGATCCCCTGTACTCCATTAATTGCTACGAGTTATTTAAGACGTAGAAATGCACAAATGCTTTTATTTGTTAGTAGTTGGCGGAGAAAGAAGTGAGCTTTTGTCGAAGGAAAAGTCCCTGGCTGCTCGGCATACTAAAGTGCGCAGCCGAACTTGGTCTCTGTCATCTAGAACAAATATCCGAATCAAAGTTTCCCCATGGATTATCATCCCAATGGCTGCCGCCTTAATGCCCTCTTCAAGACTGGCCTGGTCTTTTAAATAGCGCGGCCTCTTAAATTTCGGCGAGTCATCGCCGGGAGAGCATTGTCGAAGCCCTGGAGTCGGTGAATCGACCTTAGATCGTCCATCACCGACTGCTCGGCCCATTGCCGGCTTTGTCTAAAACTCGAAATTCCCCCTTTATCTCCCTTCCCACCATCTTCATCCCAGCGCCGGCTCAGAATTTTTGACAAACTTCCGCCAACTTGGTCCTTTGCCGCCTATCTTTATTTCAACTGATTTCTCCATAAGAAATGAAGGAGGGGGATTTGCGAGAAGATAAACCATCGATAAGAAGAGAGCTATGGTGTAAGGAGGAACCACGTGTGTCAGTCTCGATGTTTATTGAGAAACTGTCTTAGCTGCTTTTATTATCAGCTTGGCGAATTAAGAGAAAAAAGGGAGAGGAGCACAAGTACAAAAGTATTCTCTATTTTACGCTGATAAGTTCATTCGAGCTTCTTGCCTTGAAACATACTTCTTCAAACTTTAAAAGTATTTGCTTGAATGGATGAAATGTTTTATATCCGTGCCGAGACTTCCCTATCGTTTGCTAATGAAACAAACATTTTGACGACATGTGCTTTAATATGGGAACTTTATTTTGTTTAATTTGGAGTTACAAAACTTATTTTACATTAAAAGTTCATAATCGTCAGGGCTTCAAAATTCCCTTCCACTTCACTTTAAGACTAACCAATAATTTCCAATAGACGTCTCTAGTATTATTGATTTCATTATAGATCCAAAAAAAAAAGTGCGTTGACATAAAAAGCTAACAAATAATTAAATAAAAGGCTAAACGGCCCTTCCCTTTTATTCCGATAAAAATTCATTGCACGTAAAAGCGTACATCGTAAGTTCCCCAGAATTCTTCTATTATTTAATATTTTTCGTGCGTCAGCATTAAATTCAAAAAGCATTCCGCGCATTCGAGATCAAATTAGGAAAACGGAGAAGAGATTGATGTAAAGAATAGGGTTGTCTATCGAATTTTACCGCACCCTGCAAGCCACGTTCATGGGCTATTTTTAGAGAGAGAGAGAGAGAGAAAAAAAAGATTCGGCAAAAAGTGTTTTTTGATAGTCCGTTACATCCTTCTCAATATTTTTTTCCCCCCCAATATCGTCCCCGTCCCCTAAAAGAGAAACATAATGGAAAACCTATTTAAATACATAACATTGAATGTGTTGGTTCAGCATTCGTTCTGCATAAAGAAATAGTATTTAAACATTTATACTTATTGGTTTCAAAGTATTATGGAATTTTATAGATAATTATATTAGTATGTAAAATTTCTTATGTAAAGTATATGTATTATATTTGCCATTTAGTTGAATTAAAATAATTTAATATAAAAAGTTGTAAATAAATTTCGATTCTGTAATAAATACACATTTTAATATTAAATATTTGCGTGTGATGTAAAGAAAATTAAGAGATGTTTGAAAGCCGTTTAAAAAATGTTATTAAAATATTTATTATAAATCATAACCCAATATTTTTTTAAAAGTTAGAATTAACTTGGATTTTTTCTTATTTTTTTTTTAAACTTCTCGTCTAATTGTATAATGCCAGTTAATAAATTAATAAGAATTTCTTTTGAATGATAATACGTATACTGGTTAATAATAATAAATGATTAATTTTTAATAAATTAATTTACTAGTATTTGATTTCTTTCTTTAGTTTTATCGAGCTTTACTAAATCCACAATAATATCGCGTATATAATTTAATATGAAATTAAATACTTGGACTTGATTAAAAATCTAATATTAAAATAGAGACAGCAAATACTAGCTTATGAGTGGTATCACAATTCATGATTAAATGATGAGAGATTATTTACAAATTGTCGGGTCGATTTAATATTATAGTTTCGAGTACAAAAAAAAAAGTTCAATAATTTAATCTATTCACTCTATTAAAATATTAAGAAACATAAGTACTTTCTGAAAAGTAAGCGATCGAATGGATTTTCGCGAGCCAACTGCTGTATCACCAAGATTTCAATTGAAAAGCTTTCATAACAAATTCCCATACACTTTGCATAAATAATTGTTTACAAAGCGCATTATTACAACAGCAATGGTACGCGTAACTAAACAAACAGAAATTTTGCTTCTTCTGTTATATTAAAGGATGGCTGGCTTTATATTCGTGCATTTCATTTGTCATTCGGACGATTGGTTCCATTACCAACAAACATGTCTTTGCCGAAATTCTTCGCCCTCGGTGCACAATATTAATACACTAATCGCCCGACCAATCGCCTCTTCAACTTTCTAATCCAACGATACAATAAGCAATATTGCAGTTCCAATCTAGTTATCCCACTTTCCGACAAATAAGTCGGGCGCGCACAAAGAAGCCCTAACGACTCCCCTACAAAAGCTCCTCGAAGGTGGTGACTTTGCCCATATATACCGAGAAATACAGGCGCAGAGAGGCCAAAACACGCGGGCCGAAGAAAAAAAGGAGCGCTTACGCTGCATCTTCGCCACGAGTTCACGACACAGCGCGACTGCCAATAGCCAAGGAGGAGGAGGAAGGGAGTGAAGGAGGACGAGGGACAGTCAGTGATTCGGAAACCATAATCTCCTTTGTGTGCCAGCTACCGAAACAAACTAGAATCTGGCTCGGGAATCCAATTCCACAGCCGCGACCTAACTGCCGAACTTGAGGAGATGTTGATTCGTGGTCGGCCGTGCGTGCCGCGTCCCCCCCTCCCCTCCCCTCCACCCCACCGCTACGTTTTGGCTGGCAAAAACAAGCTCCGTTGATTTTCGCCGGAGCAAGGATTCATGGGGGAGGGGGCAGAGATTGGCCATTGGAAGCGGGCTCGTCGTCTTTTTCCACCGAGGGCGTATCTAGTCGCAATTTCGTAAATATTGTGGCCAGCTGTGCGCCTATGTTGGTAGCCGTCGCTTTCAATTTGCTTGGGCGTTGCTCTGACAAAGTTGCCTATCATCCATCAGCATTCGTCCTTGATCATTCTATAATAGACCAACTGTATAATTCCTTTTATCGCTCGGGCTGTTAATTTTGCTTTTTAAACAAATGACAGGCGAATTTATACACGAAATATATATATATATATATAATGTTTTTGAGTATTTGGATAGTCTCATTGCGAGTACAATATTTAGTATTATATTTGGCTACAAATATCAAGTCTTGATTGATTTATCTACGTGCAATGTAAATTTAATGCAAGTAATGTGAAATATTGGTAAATGGGTGCTTCGTGAGACCAAGAGCACAAAAGGCCGCATATGAATGTTTCTAACGATGTTTATTAAAGTGTCGTGGGCATCGTGACGTTTCATTCTGTTAATTCAAGTATGAATTTGCAAGGAAGTGGCTTTCGAGCGTCAAGTATTAAGGTGATGTGGGGGTTGCGGGGAAGGTGAGCTTCGTTAGAATCACTCGAATGAGTATGAAATGGCATTCGAAAGGATGCATAAGGAGCCTAATGACGAAATATCCTCGAATACGGCCTAATGCAGCGATCTTAGGGGGCGTTAGGGGGACGTTAGGGCGTTGGAGGGGCCCGGTCGGGCCCCGGGAACCGCATAGATAATCGAAATAATCAAGGAGTACTCGCGAGACTGCGGCCAAGCAAATAAGTAGAAGCGCCTCCTCCCGTAGCTAACGGCGCTAATTGCGCAACTTTCCTCGAGCAGCAGCCCGTGGCGTCACCTCCAGCCCCCAGGAAGTCGGCTAAGCGAGTGCGAGGCAGAGAGCCCGAGGTCCACTTGTCCCGGTCGCCTCTCCCTCGCCGCCGCCTCACCTGGTCTTCTTGGGGCGCCCTTAACCGTGATTAATAGAACAAGTTTCGTGCAACGTGTTGCTCGTCCTCGGTCTGGCCCCTCCCTCCTCGTTATGCCTTCCCCTCGCACTCTTAATGCGCCTCGAGTGAGCGCTGGTGCCATCGAGTCCAAATGTATTGCTGGCGATTTCGCTTAGCCGGGGAGTCGCGAGGTGCGCGAGACTTAATTGAGGGAGAAAAATGGAGGGCCCTCGTTCTCCTCTCCTTGGATTCTCCTTTGAGTAGTGGGATAATACAATTTCAGCTCGCGAATTGTAATTGCGTGCTATTATGTGCGAGGGGACTTGTTGCGCGCAATTTTATATCACGTAAGAGGGAAATGATGCGCTTGCTGAAACCTTTTGTAAGCTGGGTAATGCGGCAGGAGACCTTTCGCAAGGAAAATTTCACGTGCACGAGCAAAGACAGGCATGGACATTATTGTTGGCGTTAAATGCACTTGCTGCTTAAATAATTACGCGAAATAAATACGTGCGTGCTGCGTGTCGTCGACGTCGTCGCTTAATTTATGGTTTGATCTAGCCTTTCGGTTCAAATGTCCGTGTGACTGGTTGTTTGTGAGCCCCTCAAGGACATTTTTCTCGGCAATTACGGTTAGCTGACACCATGGATCCGAGACTACATTTTCAGCTCAGCAAAATTCGAAAATCACGCCGTGGATATGTATTTTTGGCAAAAGTATTCGAGCTTTTTACAAATATTTACGTCAAGCAAATATTGTTTCTGTTGGCAAAGTAATAACCTTCCTCTAAAACCGTAAGGTATTAGGCCGAAAAATAAATAACAGAATTATTTACCATAATTAATTTAATTATGCATACACCTACCTACGGATTTTTCAAATATATATATCATTTTTGGTTATGTTTTTATATTGAAGGAAGGCTAATAATGCACATGTGCAAAGTATTATTTCAAACGAAACGTATTAGTTTTAATAAACTTGAAAGAATTTTTCAAACGACTGTATGAAACAATGTTGATAGTACTATGATATATCTGTGCCTTTCAATTGAATATAAATTTGAAATTATTAATGAGAATATTCACATTGCTCTCGTACGCTTAAGATAATTACGACTATAATTTTTCCTTATTGTAACGAGATTCCAAATTTCATGTGGACTATTGTTATTATTGTTCGTAAATTTCTATTAGCTAAGAAATTATCGCCAGCAACGACTTCAAGTTCCTCGAATTAATAATAAAGTTCATGGCGTTAAATTTTCTAACGAGAGTCGAGATTGTACAATAATTAATATCGGCCGCTTTAAATATTTATTCATAATCGGAGAATTTATGATTGGACCGACGCCAATATAATATACAGGACAAGCGTCCAAGGTCGAGCGACTAAAGTGTAAATAACGTTGTAGTAAATGAAGTAGTAGCACAGCAAAATTCCTATAATTGTTCGCTTAAAAAGCACTCCGAACAATTAATTTGCCTAATGTAAGGATAATGGAAATGGCTATCCACAATTTTTCATCCTCCATTTTTCCTCCAACGGCTCCTTCGGAACGACGAAATAACACCGAATTCAGGGAAATCGAGAGGGCAATCGATTACTTTATAAGTAGCGATTTTTACGCAGAGTCCCTCTACCTCCTTGGCATCGCAGCCACTTGTAATTGAATTGGCCGTCCTCTTATGGCCGAGGATTCAAACGCTCCTCAAATGCCGAAATTTAGGAGAAGCGAAAGTCGAGGCCCGCCGACAATTCCCAATCGATGCCTTCCCACTCCAACATCTCCTCGGACAAAGCCCAGATTTGGATTAGCTCTTCCTCCTTCATCCCCCCCCGTCCTTCCTTGTATCTCCGTCGCCCTCCTCACGCACCCATCAACAGAAAATGCGCGGGTACGCGTGCTGCAGGCCGACCCTGCGTAACGCAATTTTCCTGCAAAATTACTCGCTCGAGAGTGAGACGTAGCATGTCCCTGGGGAGATAAAATGGACGTGTAACTACGTCTCTAACTCGATTTCTCGCTGCGATCTTTCGAGACCCCAAGAACTCTTGGAGAGATACGCGAGAGAGAAAGAGAGAGAGCGAAGGGAGATCCGAACCCCATGGATCCTCGCCTCGCTTCGTACCCCAGTGCGCAGCCTCTCCGAGCCCGGGTCACGAACTTCCTGGCATTTACGTAATCGCTTGGCACTTCAATGAATCTGCCTTGAATTTTTATAAATTCGTGAAACTCATTGTCCCCCTTGGCTTTTCCTCCATTCAGTCCTCCACTTTCTTCATAATATTTCATTAAGGGCCAATGCTGCTTCCCTCGGCCAAACCTTGGCTTCTTCTCATACCGAAGGCTCCTCATTCGCTCATTAAAGTCCAAAAGGAGTCTCTTCTCGCGAGACTCCTCCTCCTCGACTTAAAGCCTCATTTTGTCAAAGATTTACCACTCACTTGCACCTACCGAAATATCATTATCAATATCAATATTGTTTAACGTTTTTAAAAATGTCGTAATCTTCTCCTTTTGCTCCTCAGACTCTTTTCATGACAGTTATATTACCAAACAAGAGATTTACCATGGATGAGCAATTGAGAATAAATCTACGAGTTCGTTTAGTGACGAGCACTTGGAAAATTAGTCCAATGTCTTTTTATTTGGTCTTCGAGCCTTTTCCATCCTCATTTTCTTTCTCATTCGCTTGCTTTACGAGTACACGTAAATGTCAGACTGCATCAGCGATGCATCGATGCAATATTCTCAAAGAATAGGTCTATCATTTCCATCTCAACAAAGTAATAAATACGAAGATATTAAGGGAATCGGCCTTATATCACAGCAAAGCAAGTGCACGTTTCGCAAGGAAAATTGCCGAGGAAATGCAGAATAACCAATAATTTATGAGAAGCTTTTAATAGGAAATATTAATAGCAAACAATTTACAAATTTTTCACATGGATATTGTAAATTTGATTGAATGAAGAAGGAGCGTTCATAATTTAGAATATAAGTTATACTTAAATAAAAATTAAGATTCAGGTACATCATCGCTAAAATCAATGTACAATTGATTTATGTCCGAAGGCAATTCAAATCTAAAACTAATTCCTTATTTCTCATTAAAAAGGACAATATTAAATTTCAAGATACAAAAAAATTTATACATTAATATTATACTCTAGATTTCTTATTATATTTCTATTACATTTAATTATTAACAGCAGTGTTTCACTTACCCCCGCCAAGCCTTCTCCCCCCTCCCACAAGACAACTTTGGTCGAGTTGATAAATCGAGTTCATTAATGAGCTCAACATAATGTATTTGTACAAATGCATTGAGCTTTTTTCTTTTTATTCTTCGTTATTTTTAAACATATGCTGTACGTTACAGTGCTTTTTAATTGATGGTGAACAACTTTCTCAATGTCACTTTTCTACTTTATCTGAAAATTCTAGTCTCTATTAAGTGTGATTTCATGTCTATTTTCGATCAAAGATTTATTGCATAGATCATAAAAAGGATAAATTTCACAACTAACTGATAACTAAAACATTTACAATAAAAGGAATAAAAAGTGCGTATTTTAAAAAATTTTTTTTTCATAATTTCAAACCTATTGGATATTGTTTGTAAATAGTGAAAGAATAACTCGAGAAATGAAATTTATTCATAATATAAAACAAGTATTGTATCGGCAAGATATTGCAAATGATTTTCTGAAATAACAAGAGCGTCGTCGATGCTTTAAGATTATTATAAATATTCGAGATTCTGAATTACCCGACAAATTATAAATTATTTATGCAATAATGATGAATTCTCGTACGAAAAAATTAAAACACGTAGCTTCGCTTTTTGCAATTTTTTTTTTTAATTAAATTATGTAATTAGTTTTTAATGAGTGGATCTTATTATTTCGAAAATGTTTTCTTTTTTTCGAATTATTTATAAAACGATTAATTTTAAGTCAAAATTAAATTAAAATCTTTACGTTTATCACGTTACTTTGAAGTTAATAGTAATGCTCATATAAAATGCGAAAGAAAAACTGGATAACTATTTTTTTTTTACTTTTTCGTGTCGCTAATGGCTTGGTTAAACGCTAAAACGCAAATTTTTTAAGCATATTTATAGCCATAAATTCCATTTGTCCTCAATTTTAATTACTTTTGAAGGTTGGATACGGCGCCGCGAGCATTTAATTCTTGTTAGTAAGTCTTCTATGCAAATTTAAACGTAATGCGTAACAAGCGCTCGGGGATGAAAAATAAGCCCGTTGAATTAATTGTTTGCAAGTGAAATCGAATCCTAATAAGCAATCTGCAACATTTTCAAGCTCGGCCGACTAGAAGAATCGATAGACCCATACGTAACAAAATACCGAATGTTAGCGAAGTAAGTGAAGTGGCGACCTTCTGTATTCCTGATTACTCGACCCCCATAAATTATACAAGTTTTTCCAGCACTTTAATGGCAATAGTTCTGCATCGCGTACACACACACACACACATCAGTGCGCGGTAAATATTATTTTGAAGATAAAAGAATTATCATTTTTACTCGTGTTATTGTTTTCATACGTTACTTATTTCAATGAAAATCCTATAATTCTCCCACAAATTCTCTATCAATGTCAATAATTTATTAACATTTTCAGTAATAAATTAACCAAATCGCGAAACGCGCGGCGTTCAATTTGATTGAAAAGGAGAGCGATAAAGCGAGCGGTGGAAATTAATTGAAATTGTAACATATAAACAAACGCTCAATTATTACAGAATTCTTTTTGCCTCTATGCAGAAATTGCTTTGTGCGCATTTGAAAACTGCGATCTTCAAAGAGTCGCTACGTCCGATCCAATACAGACATACCACGCACTCCCTCGCACTACACTATACACCCATAAAGTGCAAATGATGGAACATCATTCACAGCCGTACCCTATAGGAGACTCGTGGCACATCTGCACAAACTCCTGTAAAGATGAGCTGAAGTATGGACGTCGGGTTTCTTGTCGCTCCCCACGTCTACTCGCGGAAACTCCGTATGCCGCGCGCACACACACACACGCGCACACGTGGCTTTCCCTTCTCGCGTCCTTCCTTTTTCCTCGGTAAGCGCACAGCAGCAGCAGCAGCAGCAGCCATATCTCCTTTCTGTTCGAACCCTCGACTCGAGAATCCTTCCTTTTCTTCGGCATCATTTTACCGACGGCCTGTTGGCTCGCGCCCTTCCTCTCCATCTCTCTCTCTCTCTCTCTCTCTCTCTATTTATTTCCCTCCAGGATTCTCGACCTACGGCCGGCCAACTGTACTATCTAAGAGCTTAAAGGAGAGTCAACGTGGACAAGGGAATAAGGGCCATGCGACACTGACTTTTCTCGTAATAACTCCAATTCACCGACACACTCGCCGCATACGTGTACGACTGTTTCGTGAAAAGTAGTGTTTGCAACAGTCACTTGCTTTTTCCATACTTTTCTTCAACTTTTGCCTGTTATAATTTAATAAACCTGCAACTTCGCTACACGGAACTTGGATTTACCATTTTTTTTTTTCTTTTCTTTTTAAACAAAGAAACAAAAAATATGGGTAATTAGTTTTTTTGTGCTCTATTATGCTTTGTCGGCGAGTAATTATTTCGTAAAAATCCATGACGCTCATATTGGGAATTACATATTTTTGATTCCGAACTCGCAAATGATAAAAGCAAATCGTGCATTCATTAACCACGCGAAAAATAAATGCATTAAAATAAGTCGACATTTTATGTAAAAATAATGATGACGACGACGACGACGATTATCATAACAATGATAATAATAACAATGATAATAATAATAATAATAATAATAATGGCAACGATGATGATGTCCGAATATGAATAAAATTAAAGAGTACTTCTTTTTCAAAATTATATATGCAAATATATTGAATAAGTATATATTTAAATTGAAATTTGCTATCGTTTCATTAATCAGTCGTTTTAAAATTTCAGTCAATTGTATTAATTTCACGTTTCAATTCACGTATCATTCTTATGATTTATAAATTTGTTTTATAAATTTTGGCACAAATAATCAATATACAACAACAATAACAAAATATTGTACATATAATAAGCAACGCCCTTATTATTGTGATTAAAGTATAAAAAAAGTTTATGTTAATGTATGGAGGTGCAGTTTTATGCATAAAAACTACGTACAAATGAGAAATTATGAAACTCAAAGACAAAGAATTTATAAACTTAATTATTTTTATTTGAATAATTATTATGAAAAATTGATGCTTAATGAAGAAGAAGCAAAGGATAAATAAGCTAAGGCGTATAATTTTACAAACACTATTGTCATTGTAAGTTTTACAGCTTTGAATTAAAGCGTAAAGGATAAGAGAGAATTTCTCCGACATAATAAAAAATATTACATTTGCCGTCAGATTTATCGAACGAATAACAAGTCCATTAACACGTTACGTTAGTTACTTTCCCAATTAAATTGTTTGTACTTTGTTATTCTTTCGATTGCATCGAATAATCAGTTTACTCGATTGAGATCCACCGATTTTCTCATCCCACACTCAAATGCCACAACTATAACTACAGTTGAAAATTAATTTCCCCCTTTATGGTCTCCTATACCCAACATCGCAGCCTTCTCTCTTCCCAAAGCACACACGAGCATCCTGCACCAAATGTACCTAACGATTGATTAATCATAAAGCAGCGAGATCAAATACACGAGCCGCCAAATCAAAACTCATCTAGCCATCAGAATGAAGTCTGCGCGGTCCAATCTTGAAAAATGTCTTCCCGTCCATCACCGCCTCCCCCAGCTCACATTACCCGAAGCTCCGCGCATGAAAGAAAATGTACACAACAACAACACAAGCCCAGCACCGTCGGACTCGATAAAGCTGATGAGGCAGCGCACACCGCGCCTTCTGTAAAAAAAGCACGCCGAGGAAAGAAAGTATTCCGCTCGCGATTAAGAGAAATCTCAAAGAGAAGTATAAAAGAGGGAATAGCTGCTCGGACCTATCGATGCCATTATATCGGCATTGCGCAAAGTGCCCCCCTCCCCGTTCCCGTACGAGGCGAGCATTTACCCTCCCTCCCCGCCTCCCCCCGCCTCGTTGCCCCCCTTGTCGTCTGTGATATCCGTGATATATACGGAGGAGTGGGGCAGGGTTACGAGCTCATCCCATCTCGATAGAGTAACTAGTCGGCGGCTTGATATCTGCGATGGAAGCCGGCGAATCGAAAGGGATGACTCGGCGCGCAAAGAAAATTCGCCCGAGGGGTGGCGGTGGGAGGAGATGAATTGCGAACGAACGGGGGACGGAGATAAGAGGAGAAAAATCGAGGGGACGACTGCTTGGAAGATAGACACATTGTTTGAAAAAGTGCCTGCACTTACAGTGACAAATTTCAAATTATGCTTTTACGAAATTCTATCGCCGAGGCATTTTCTTTCACTCTATATGGAGAGCGGCATTTAGGATGAGCTTGGGCGGAAAAACTTTATGCGCCGCTGCATTGTTTGAGAGTCGAGCTCAGTGCGGTCGGCTACGAGGGTTGTAAATAGTTTTATTACGTGCAGACGTGTGCTTGATATTAAAATCTACTCGGCGGTACGCGCGCACTCTCTCGGCGCACATAATGCGTCATTAAGTGGTGGCTAAAATTGAAAATATCAAACATACAATTACTACGTAATAATAGCTTGAAGCTAGAGGTTAGTTGTATAGGAGCTCAAGTACTTATGGGCGAAGAATGGCAATTTGTTATTGCGACTCTGCGCATTAAAAAGTGTGTGCTTATTGAAGGACAGGCAAGTTCGGGAAATTGTGTTCTAATCTAAATTGACCAGATGTATATAAAATAGTTCGTGGAGATGTTGTTGGAATGTTTGTTGCCTTTCGTGTACTTGATTTGACGATTCAATTGACTTAAAAAGAACTAATTAACGATGCTCCAGTGAAAACGTCGTTCATTCTTCAAAAATTGTAAGTTTTCTTTTACATGGTCAGACCGAAAATACTGGATAACGATATCTATTATTCGACATAGGGGAATTTGTTCTAATTGTTTCATTGTGTACTCCATTGTTTGCTCATATTAGAAAACTGTAATAAAGGCATAACGAACAGTTGTACATACTCTATCTATTTCATATTATTTTTTTTTTTAAGACTTTTTTCTGAAATAATAATTTACTCAAATACGCCTGAACTTCACATCGATTGGCTTGTAATTTATTTTCTTATCTTTCTCTGTTTAAATGGAAATCTAGCCTTTCTTTGTTTTGTTTTGCTTTAACAATTTCATTCTAATCAAAGTCCTTCAAAATCATTTACAATGAATTAAAATACGCAATTTACATCAGACTGTTGTATAAATGAAGAAATTGTCGTATAAATCATATGTGTGGCGATATTTTAAAGATCATTGCATAATTTACAAGAATGTTTGCTCAAATAACAAATCACCATCGACAAAATTCTTTTTCCGTAAGCAAAATACTACAAAGAGATTCTCAAATATTTCTCATTAGTGTGTTGTTTTTACAATCCATTGCCACCATTAATAAATGTTAAGCCACGTGGGCTGCCTATGCTGCTTAACTCGGAAGGGCCATAAATACAAGGACAGTTATGTTACAGTGAAAGGAAGCAAATTCGATCAAGTTATATGTGAAAAATAGCCGACACCATCCAGTCATAATATCCAACCGAGAATACGAGAGGCTATTGAACTTTAGCCTCTCGCATACTGTACTACCATCTCTCTCCTTGTCCATTTTTCTTATCATTCCCCCATCCTCCTCTACCGCCAACACATTCAAGACTCGTCCTTTTCGCCTTCCCGTCTCTCCCTCTCTCTCCCTCCCTCTCTCATTCTCACCGAGTCTTTGGAATAGCGCGATGTTTACCTTCAGGCGGTTGAATGCTGCCATTGCCGTCGGGCTTTTTATCGCAGCTGCAGAAACCAGCCAGCGAGTCTTCTCTCCTGCATCGCGTCGCCATCGGCGTTGTAGCGGAGAAAAAAGAGGCGGAGGGCGAGATGAGGAGAGGAAGGGGTGGGGAGGGGGAGCGCGCGCTAAAACAAGAAGCGAGGAGACCGAGACGTAATAACAAAATCGCTCGGGACCCTCCCCCGTCCACCTTACCGGTTTTTCTCGCAAGCGAGGAGACCCAGACGACTCCGCGGCCCGTGGTCAACGGCTTTTTCCTCCTGCCTCTCCTCGCTCAACGGCGCCGCTTTCCCTGAACCGCGACACATGGACGCATAATAGCCAAGAGCGTTAACGTCGCCGAGTCATTATAATGTCATGTTTTTGCCCGGGGTTGGCGGCACTCGGCCGACTCCCTCGAGCTTATTCAGCAATCGCTCTACGTCCTATGTACCAACATCGCCGAGTCTGTTTATTATTTAGCTATTAACGATTGACGAATCCAGGTCACTTGTCCCTGTTAAAACGTCCCTGTCCAAGCCTTTATAGTCATATCTTACTATTATTATTATTATTATTGTCGTCGTCGTCGTCGTGGTCGCTGTTTTTGTTGCTATTATTGTTATTATTAACGTTATCGTCGATTATTATGGGACGTAAGGTACTGGGAGTACGAGTATTGCAGGCAATGCTCCTTGCGATTTTTCCGCAACAATTCTTCTTCGCAATTATGCGAGCGCTATTACTAGCGTACATTTGTCTCTGAAAAATCTTTTCACGAATTGAAGTTGCCTCGGCTCTCTTCTCTCTCTCTCTCTCTCTCTCGACTGTTTATTATGAGCAAAATGTAATATGAAACCTCAATTTTACAAATAACGGGCGGTATTATTATTATTGATATGGTTACGCGCATCCCCTTACAGGAATACACAATTTCGCCATTCTCTTGGGTGCGTGGCCGTAAAAAGTTCGTCAAAGACTGGAAAATCTCTTTGGCTAGCGGCAGTAATGGAAATAATGTGCTGCTGCTCTCCATTAGCAGGCATATTTTTCCTTTCTAATCGCTGCCTCGAGCGCATCCTCCTCAACCATTGTATCCTTATGGTGTGTGTATTAAGTACCAACGGTCGCTGTTTGTCATGCTATTTTATGGCTAACAGCTGAGACTGTAATTACTGCGTATCTATTTTTTTAAATGACCGTGACGAGGCTCAAGGTCTCTTTTTGGAAGTTGTCAGGAGGGAGACAAAACGAGGCCGAGTTGGCCGTAAACTTACAATAAAGATAAATTTAATAATAATATTCTTTGCAAACTTTGTCATTTAAATAATTCCCTCCATTTAACTAATAATAAGCTATTTGAGCACGAGCGTGCATTCTTTACGCTATACGAGAGAGAAAAAGAGAAACGGAATAAGAGCTCCACCGACATTGACTTTTCATGTCGTTTTTTCTACATTACGCAGTTGAATTATTCTGAAATAATTCACTATAATAGTCCCTATAAGAAGATTTCTTCCCTTATCATCTATTAAAAATGACTATTCTTTTGTAAATTAAATTAATACCACCGCAATTATTATGCAGTACACATATATAAGTAAAAGTTTCCTTTTAATTATTTCGCTTTCCCATTATTGTAAGATTGTTGGGTGATATTGCAATTGTTCTTTGATGCTTCTATAAAATGTAATGTAATGGAAGTGATTTTGGATAAGGTTGTACCCTCCTCTTTTTCGTTTTCCCGACTTTTTATATTATTTATATGTTTGGATGTTGCGTAGTTTTCTTATATATTAATTACGTCTTGACCAGCTACTTGTTTGTGTAAGTGTGTGATCGTCTGTTAGTTGAACATTCGTGCAACTTCAATCTCGGTCTCATACATTCCTCCTTCCTCCCCTAAATATATTAAATAAAAAGCAAAGCAAATTGTTTATTCTCCTATTTTCTCTAGTCATGGCTGAAAAAGATGACTTTCCGTGCACATATTCGCCTTTTCCCATTTCTTCGTATTCCTGTCATCTGCATTGGCTTCGCTTCTTCACATTGTGCTCTAATCAATAATTCAGTTTAAATTTACAGTAGTTTTTCACCTCCATTACAAACTATTACGTTACGCGTATTACCACAGTGTTACACTTATACATGTGGATTTAATACTGTAAATAGCTTATCAAATTTTTATGTGTAATTGGGTCTTAAATATTGAACGCAAATTATAGTCTAACGTTCGTGCAAATTGTAGATACAAAAGTAATAAAGTACAATAACTTCTATGTACAGATTGGCTTTCATATTCTAAATAATTAATAATTAAATAATCTAATTAAAGTTCTTTCACCACAAGCTTATATGTTTTATTAAACTGTAGGTAGCGACGACATTATGTTCAAATAATTATATATTCCTTCCTACTTCCACATTACGCTGTATAATTGAATTTTTTCTACAATTTTCCGTTTCAATTTTCAATTTTCAATAATTTTTTCCTATACTGATATTCCTGTTTCGAGATACTTTACGTAATCAAAAAATTGTAGCCTTCAAATAGATTCCCCTCGTCGTTCTACCTTCTAATATCATATTTCCCTAAATCACATCCATCATCATCCATATCGTGATTTTCGTCAATATAGTCGAGGATATTCGGATGACTTTAACCGTATTCGTGTTTCTAAATAAGAATAGTTTCGGCGAATATAAGTACACAACAGATATCCGTCGCCATTGTTCCTTTCGCTAAGCCACTCGGAAAGCATTCAAATTTGTCTCGAACGAAATAAGCGAGTTACACAGTTCCTGCATTCAATAAATCCTATCTGATACATCGCATCCGAGTGCAGCAACGATACTTGCTTTAAATTTTGGAGTAATTGCACCGTTGCGACATTGTATAACGACGTCAGAGCTATAAATCAACAAACGATCGTGAAATTACAAATGTTCGATATTTTTCTTATACGAGAAGTTTGTTTATTTCGCGCATTCACATTATAATGTCTTATCTTAATTATTATCATGCTGCATCGTATCGTACAGCCAAATCTATCGTTATTATTACAATTATATTATTATTATTATTATTACTGCTAGCTTTGTTTGAATTCATATTTTGTCCTATTGAATTATTAGGATTTTCATTATAAATTCAAAACTCTGTTTTGAAACGGTCAAAGCTACTACTATTTGCCTCATACACATTATTTCTTGGTATATAAAAGCTATGATAGTTAAGGCACACTTATATTTCTAAAATTTCGATCGGCAACAGGTGTTGAATTTCTGTTATCCCACCTGTTTCACTCAGCTTTTGCAACATTAGCATTTTACCACATCAAATTGCTTTTTTCTATCAATTTAGAGTTATAATTTAGTCGAAAATTAATTATAGCTCACATATCTAACGAGCGGTGAATATTATTAAGATCCCACTTACTAATGCTGCCGATTCACCTGTTGCTATTCAATTAAAATTATTACATTTATACGTGGGTGCATGCGCGCGCGCGTGTGGGTGTTTAAGGAATTTTAAAGTCGAGAATACACTGATTCAATGATAGTCGTAACTCGAACATAATCGTTACATTACTGTAAGCCAGAAATTCCTGTTAGTACCAATATAATTTAAAATGCTCAGTTGTCTAAAACTATTTTTATATAATTGCAATACTTGATTGATAAGTCACTTTGCACTTGAGTAACTCGTTGTTCTTCTGTAGTGTGCAATATTGTCATAACGATTAATAAAACATGTTAACGGTATTTCTCAGTTATAATATTATATATATATATATATACATATATTAAAATGAACAGTTATAGCATCTCGACTTACTAAAGGCCATAATGGAACTTCTTTATCATATTTTTATATTTCCTAGATATCTATTTTTCTTTATTTTATTTATTGAATATATACTGCATTGAGTTTCGACTAAGCATCGCGCAAAAATCAAAGAATTTTTCAGATCTAATGCCTGTTATTACAACATCAATAGGGTATTTATTATACGTTTCGCATCTTATCTCCGATATTAACAAAATCACTGCCAATATCATTTGGCAGCAAGAATTATAATGAGTGACGCATGGTTTCTGTGTGCTACAACGCTTCGTCCTTTATCGCTTTATAAAACTATTTTCATGTATTTATATTTATATATATTAATTATCAGCTTAATTATTTTCCATGCTTGAGGATAATTAATTTCGAAATAATACTGTGTTTTGACTATTATCAAGGCTGTCATTTACTAAAAGTGTAAGGCTAAATTTTACCTTCTAATTTCTTCTTTGATTTAAAAAAAATTAAAAAATTAATAAGTTCTTTATGTATATTTATGTAAATATATTTATGTAAAATCTATTAATTACAAATAGTTTTCTCTTGAATAATAATTATGCAGAAATTAAAAGAAATATTACTCTATATAATTATTAACTTAAGAATGTAAAATAATATAAGCTACTTCTGAATGTAATACATGTAAAATCTATTTAGTGTGAAAAGTTTTTTTACTTTGTAATGCGTGTGATCAATAATAAGAGTTCTCCTATTAAATAAAACTTATATTATAATGAAATAGAACTATTTAAATCTATTTAGCATTGAACTGCTCATTATAATTAGAATATTTTAATTTAAAAATGAAACAGAATACGAAATATACGAAAAAAATATCAATTTGTTGTTGATGGAAAACACTTGAAAAAACTGAAACAGTTTTCATTTTCCAAAATGTAATATTCAAATTTAGTTTGATTAATTACAGCGGAAGTCTAAATCTAAGAAATAACAATAATAATTTATTTGTGATTAAAATTAAAGTCCTTTTTAATGAAATGCTACAAATGAATATTAAAATTTCTCCAGTTACATATTCACATGCACAAAACTCCATTCTCATACACCATTCTCATTATACCAAACAATAAATTTATTCACAATAAATATATCACTATTCTAAGCAAGCAAGTTTGCACAAAAATATCCCACTTTTAAGATATAATCCAATAGTGGTCAAGGATAAACTAGCGAAAAAAAATTGCGGCAAGCTGTTCATTAGTTCGCCATTTACTGCGATTATAAATTAGGGAATTGCCGATTCCAGCCTGGTATAGGAGGGAAATCGTGTAGCCATAAATTTAAATTAGTGAGCTCGCAATTTCGGTATTTACTTCAGGTGGAAAAGCCTCCAGCAGTTATAGCCGCTCTATTTATGTATATCATATTTATTCCATTTTCATAGCTCGTTTCTATGAAAGATGCAGAGTTTTTTAATTTTTCAGACACTCTTATTATAATAAGTAGAATATTTGAAAGGCCGGTTTTTCATTTTCACGTCACATTAGAATTTTCTTCGTGTTATCGTACTTTACAAATAATTTCTGCTAAAAAGAAATTTAAAATAAAATGAAGATACTTTATATATA